>JAODAL010066638.1:0-17669 GCA_025379985.1 Phyllomedusa bahiana | reverse complement strand
CCCCAAACTGCACATTTCTCCCTAGCCCCTTGCAAGCTCCTTCATGTTCTCTGTCATCAGATAAGAAGTGCAAACACGTGAGTGCGGGCAGATCAGCTCCTGGTCGTGTCTAATGTAAACTTTCAAGTAACTAAGGGCATGTAAAGAAAGCTGTAGCTCTCACAGGCTTGACTTTTTATAGTCACATATATTTAGAAAAGTGATTATATACCCATTTTGGAGGATCCCAATTCAACATTACATTGTGGCAAAACCCCTTTAAGTCCTGTTTCAAATAATCCAAAACTGTATGTCACAGAGCTCTTTCTCACTCTCTCTCTCTCTCCCTTCTCTCTCTCTCTTTCACTTTCTCTCTCTCCCTCTCTCTCTTCTCCATACTCACCCTGATTTTTTTTTTTTTTTCGGGGTTAAAGAAAACACATCACAACATTAATTTCTGACATTGTGTTCTCTACCTAAATTGAGTCTGCTGTAATTTCTATCATTTCAATATGTCTTGTTGTGTCTAGAAACTACTGTCTTTTCCATCCGAAATATTTTTTTCATTATATTTACCCAAGTTATACATTTTGAAATTCTTTAAGTAACAAGTATTTGAGACATGAAAGGACAAGTAGCAATATCGTGATTGAAAAAAACATTTGCTCACACTGATCTTCCAGTTTATTATTTTAATTGAATGCTCTAATGTAATTCATTGTACTGCACGGCTGACATTACCTTTACATGTCTATGCACTAAAAGTGACAGTATGTTTAAAACTATTAATACATGCATATGCCTAAAAAACCTGGGATCAAAGTTTTATGGTATAATAAGAGACTGTTTGTAAAGACATAATAAACCAGTGCATGTAAAATGGTGGATTTTTCACAAATGATTTTATTGAATTAATTTGAATATTTATCGCTGGCCAAAAGGACAAATGTTTATGTAGTGAATTCTTTAATTAAAGTTACTAGCCATTTCAAGACTGCTGCAATAGCACAGATTACCTAAAGTGGGTCAGATTTACTAATGCTCTCTAATAATTATCATAAATATAGACTAACCTATGAAAAATCAGCCACATTTATAACAGTGGCTCAAGTTGTATGATGCATATATGGTGCATCTTTACACTGACTTTAAACCACCCATTGGTTAGCTCAGTTTACATTAATAATTGCCCTAGAATTTTTACACATACAATGTTGCATGTTTAGCTATAACTAGAGATGGGCGAATTTCTCAAAAATTCGGTTCAGTCACTTCGCCAAATTTCCCGAAAAAAATAACTTCGTTCCGAATTACTTCGGGACGAATCACGTTAAAAAACAGCTATTTCCAGGCTGCACAGAGCCTGCAGGGTGCTGTAGAATGTTGTGCCATGCTTAAATATGCAGAGGGAGCTTGGTTTGGTCTTCATACAATGTTGTGTTTTAGTATGACACGCACATGACTGCCGCCGCTCTTAGAATCGCTTCACTATAAAATTCCCTGGGCACTTAAGAGGGCAAAACTGACCAAAAACTGAAGGGGGAATGTAGCCTGATAAAATCATGGCAGCGCCAGCTGGACAAAAACAAGCTGAGGCTCAGGTGGCAACATCAGTGACAGAGTGTGGAGGTGACGGTGGCACCCACAGCAGCATGAGGTCGGAGGGGCACAAGACATTCGGGGAGGGGGCAAAACAGGGGGGTGGGCCCAAAGAGGGGCACAATGACACGTGGGGGAGTTGCCCCGGCATCAACACCCGCAGCAGCTTGAGGTCGGGACTTTAGGAAAATGACATTTAGAGGGGGGGAAAAAAATCAGGGTGGGCCCACAGAGTGGCCTTTGGGGCCCAAGTGTGTAGGTAAACGGCGCACCCAC
Source organism: Phyllomedusa bahiana (assembly GCA_025379985.1). Classification (NCBI taxonomy): domain Eukaryota; kingdom Metazoa; phylum Chordata; class Amphibia; order Anura; family Hylidae; genus Phyllomedusa; species Phyllomedusa bahiana. Next base: position 15,815 of record JAODAL010066638.1, on the reverse strand, counting down.
AGCAAGAAAGCTTTGAGGTCGGCAGGGGGCACAAGGGCATTTGTGTAGGTCACGGCAGCACCCAGCATAAATTTTCAAAAGGGGGAAAAATTGAATTCTGGGGGGGGGCCAAAAAAAAAAGGGAGCAGGCCACAGAGTGCAAAATGACACAATGTGGAGGGTTTGGAGGGGTGGCAGCAGCTGGGGTTTTAGAGAGTGGCACAATCACTTTTGGGAAAGGTTCCCAAAAAACAGTAGTGGGCCACAGATTGGCAAAATGACAGAGAGTTTGGGGGGTGACGGCAGCAGCGCTGAGATCGACAGTGGCACAATGACATTTGGAGGTGGCAAAACAGAAGTAGGCCACAGAGTGGAAACAAAAACAGAAAAGGGGGGAAGGTACAGCAGCAGCGCATGGGGGTAAAGGGGAAGGGGCAAAAATGCCCACAGTGTGGGGGGGCACGGCAGCAGCAGCAGAGGTCGGGCCCAGGGGCCCCAATGCCCATTTGGAGGGGAAAAAAAACATTTAGTGGGCCCACAGAGTGGAAAATGACAGAGAGTGGAGGTGAGGGAGCAGAGCTTTCGAGGGTAAGAATGTGGCACAATGACATTTTGGGGGTTTGGCCAAAACGTAGTAGCCACAGAGTGGTCCCAAATGCCCGAGAGTGGAGGTCCCCGGGGCGGGATGAGGTCGGGAGGTGGCACAAGGGGACACAGTTTGGGGGGGGCACGGCCCGGCAGCGCATTAAGTCAGGGTGGCAAAATGACATTCTGGAGGTGGCAAAAACAGGAGCAGGCCACGGGGAGTGGGCCAATGACAGAGAGTGGAGGTGATGGGGGGCAGCAGCATGAGGTCAGAGAGTGGCACAATGACATTCGGGGGGGAAAAAAAACAGTAGTAGGCCACAGAAAAAAAGGAACAAATGACAGGAGTGGAGGTGAGGGGGCGAGCAGCTTTGGGGTCGGACAGGGGGCAAAAAGAATTTGGATGGGGGGCCCAAAAATTGGAGTGGGCCACAGAGTTGCACAAATGACAGGTGGAGGTAAAGGCGGCAGGAGCAAACTGCATGAGGTAAGAGTGGGCATAAGGGACACAGTGTGGAATGCCCGGCCCCAGCAAACAGCAGCGCAGCAGGGGTCAGACAGGGGCCACAATGATTTTTCGGGAAACGGGTGGAAAAAATTTGGAGTGGGGGCCACAGAGTGGCACAAGGCCCAGGTGGAGGGGGTGACGGCGGCGGCAACCTGCTGAGGTCAAAAGAGGGGCAAAAGGGACAAGTGTGGATTTTCACGGCACCAGAAACAGCAGCAGAGATGGGTATAAAGGGGCACAAGGGAAGAGTGTGGAGATGGGTGGCAAATACCAGCCCGGGGTTTTAAAGATGGTTTGGGGGCAGAAGGGGGAAATTTTCAGCAGATGTGTGGCTTTCAGGCGATTGGTGGCATCATTTTTAGGGGGCTGAGGCAGGTAGTTTGAAACCCAGATTTCATTTCCCCACATTTTGGGGTTGAGGCATCATGGCGATGATATTTGACGCCTAAGGCTTGGGAGTTTGGAAACCCTGGGCCGTTCCACGCCTGATTTATTTTGGGAACTAAGGTCGGGATTTCCCAAACATTTCCCCGTGGTCACGCGGGTTCCCCTTTGGGGGAAACGAGGGCCCCCCCCGCCTTTTGAAACACCGCTTGATGCCCCCACTACGGGGCCGGGGAGGCCCGCTTTCCACTGCAAACTGGGAAAGTTGGGGCCCAACAAACCCATTTTGGGGTCCCCGGGTAGTCCGCGGATCTTCTAACGGGGTTTGGAAGGTGCTGCCCAATTTGGCCCACCCCCTTTTGGGTTTAAAGGGGTGTTGCCCCAGGTCCTGTGTGCTGCTGGCGATTTCCCCTTCCTAACTAGGCGGGGTAAAGGGAAGCTGCTCATCAGGGGGGGGATTTTTCCCCAGACTAGGTTTGCTGCTGATGGGAGTTGGTATGCTCCTCCCCCCACTTTCCCCCCAGCACCCGGGGCCCAGTTAGTACGTGAGCGTTAAAAAAAACCCCCCCGGTCAGACCGTCAGGGGGGACAAAATGCCCCCAAAATTGGGCCGGGGCCCCAAACGAATACGGGGGTTTTTCCCTATAGTTTTGAATTTTTTCCTCCCTCTCAATAGCGGGGAAAAAAGGTTTCCCATTTTGGGACCGGTAGCGAGGGTCCAAATAGGGTGGAGGAAGAAGTCACCCCTCTGCGGATGCAAACTATTCGGCTGTAAACTAGCCAGGCAAATCAGCATGCTGCGGGCCATCTTCCAAGTGATTCTGGGGGGCCCCCTGCCCCCATCCCCAAATGTTATGCCAGGGGTGCTTGCGGGTCATCTGCCTCGTTTCCTTATTTTTCCAAACTACCTCCCCAGCTGTCTGCTCCTCCTCTCTTGTCACCTGGGGAGAAAACCAAATTTATTTCACCCGGCAAAGCCCTTTGGGTCCAAAGTCCTCCTCCTCCTCCCCCTCCTCCCGTTCAGTCCCACCCGGGGGTCATTTTGGGCAGGCCCAGATGTAGTGCCACATCTCCAGTCCCCCGCCCAGAAAATTTTTCAGCATCTGTTCCAGGACAGAATCAGTGGAATGACGTTATTATCCGTAGTCCTTGGCGGACTGACAAATAACGTTCGGGCCTTCTCGAATGGCTCCTCACACAAACGGCAGGTGCACGCACATGAGCTGCACTGGCTGACATCAAAGTTTACACATGGGGAGTACTCCTGTCCGCCTGGCTGGTTCATCAAAAATCGTGAATGGGCCTTTCTCTGTTCATTACAGTCGGTTCAACATGTGCAGGCTGATGCAAACGGGTGGACAACACATCTCATATCATAGTGTGTTGGGGGAGGCCGTTCTGCCGCTGCAAAGCCAGGAGGGTTTTCCTGGCTTTATTATAGTATTTATGAAGTGCTATGCACTGTTCCTGCCATTTTTCAGAATCTTTGGAAGATCGGTGGGAAGAAACATTCAGGGAACCTTTTCACAACCAGATTGAAAACACATGCAGGGCGCATGGACCATCCTCCTCGGTTGCTAGCCCGCGGACACCAATGTTCCTTCATTGGTCCGTCACCATGTTCCGATTTTGCAGTTGGCGCGGAGAAAGCCACACATCGATATTCTTGCTGCATGACAGGGAGCAGTTCCTTCCCCTGTGTGACTTCGTTCGCCGAGCGCAAGCCAGGTGTAGAACTGTGTGACACGGCTTGTGCCTTACACATGTGGTATGATGGAGCAGTACTTGTGGAGGCTGCTGAGTTGGATGGTGGTGGTGGAGGAGGAGGAGGCGGACATTGGAGCGGAGCCCGCAGTTTGGGACAAACGTGGAGGAGGAAAAGGCAGAGTACTACTGTCCAGTTGTTGGTTTGCCTGAAGGAAGCACATTCACCCAGTGGGCTGTAAAGACATAGTTACTGGCCCTGACCGTAGTTACAGTCCAGACGTGCCGCGCTGCGTGACTTGGAAAAACCGTTAAGCTCAAGGACTGGCCCCCTTCTGTTTCTTACATATTTATGAAGTTGCTCGGTACTGCCTTTTTGGAAAAAGAAAAATTATGGCTTGGAACTGCATCTCGCCTGCACATGCATTAGTTCTCTGGAACAGTGTGAAGGAGTCACCATTTGAAAGGGAAGGGGGACTGCAGTACCAACAACTTGGTACAGGAGAAGCACGGTCAGCTGCTACCACTTTAGGATGGCTGGGAACGCTTACTGTTGTCTCTTTGCATCGCCCTCCGATGATACGACTGCGGCGCGTCATGAGTCAGCGAGGAGCAGGAGCATCAGGGACCGGGGAGATGATGTCTCTAAGAGAAAACAGCTCCCTTCTGCAGAGGTGGTGGAGCCTTGACTTGGCTTTGTAATGCATGCATGCCACTGGGGCGCTAGCTGCTTCTGTTGCTTGCGGCGGCAGATGGACCACCAGACATCTGAGCCCATTTTGCTCCCGGCCACCGGATGGTGACGCTGCATGTGTGGAAGCAGGGCCCGTGGTGCCAAATGTTAGCTCCCTAGGCCACGCTTCACTTTCTGCCCACAGATTCTACATATACCATATTCGGCTCCTCCGGTGTCTTAGAAAGAACTGCACACCGGCGAGTATCGGGATCTTTACCGCCAACGCTCCACACTAAGTGACTACCTACCGACCCCCCCCACACTGCCTCGCTGAGCCCTGTGCCGCCTACTTTCTTGGACCTGCGAAGCGGGTTTTTTACCCCGTGGCCGCTTGGCTCCCGCCCTTACACTGCTGCTACCCTGCTGACTCGCTCCCAGGCCATGCCAACTAAGGGTTGTGTCTGACGTTCCCACCGACTCTTGGCTGGGGTTGTCAGATGTAATCTTGGAGGAAGTGGATGACCTAGTCAACCAATCAGAAAACCATTGGATTGCGGAACAACACACGGCCGCTAGATGACAGCGGCAGTTGTGGCCTCACCAAGTGACCCCTGCTGCGACCTGGGCCTACTCCAGGAATGTTTGTGCCTCTGCCACTCGCAGATGAAGAGCCTGCCACCTCTCTGTCTGACATACTGTTTCTTCTAAAATGTACAGACACTGTTTGATGAAGATATCTGTAAATGATAAATACAGGCCCTGTATTTGACTCCAAATGAACCCACTAAGAAGCTTGGGTAACCCTTGGATATAAATTGCGCTCCACAAATGGGCAGGAAAAATTGACTTGTATGTGCCGTTTAAAAACTCTGTGTATTTTACTGAATATAAAAGCACAAACAGGCTTAAATTAACCTTCGGATATGAATTATGCTACAGAATTCTTCTGTGGCGGTGAAAAACAAAGTTTCTTTTACTGAGTACAACTGCAGAAAAATACTTAGTTAACCCTTGGATGTAAATTGTGCAATAGAATTGAGCAACCAAAAACTACAAGCTTTGTAGCGTGTTACAATGGCGTGTTTTTTACGCTACACAACAAGAGGCAAACTTGTAATTAACCTTTGCTTGTGAATTATGCTACAGGAAAAATTTCTTTTTTGGCGATGAAAAAGACAGTTTATTTTAGTCACCACAACAGCAGAACAACGCTTAATTAACCCCTGGATGTAAATTGCGCAAAAGAATTGAGCAGCCAAAAATGAAGTGGTATTTGTATTGTAAAAACGCTGTTTCTTAAAATGAATACAACAGGAACACGCTTAGATCATCCTTGGATATTCAATGTGCTATGAGCAGATAGCATTAAAATGTATATGAAGCTGCACTGGACACACACTGGACTTCAGATCCAATACCCCACAAAATCAGAAATAGAACGTTAAGAGAAGCAGTCTCTGAGACAAGCTGAGACACCCCCCAAAAATCGCTATATAAAAATGAGTTCTTTAGTATCAGCTATCTAAAGCAGCCGTGGCAGCACCTTCCCTACAGTGAGAGCGGTATGAGCTCCCAGCGTCGCGCCCGGACTTATATTGTGCGGTGAAGTCACAGAATCCCGCCGGGCTCTGATTGGCTTCATCTCTGCAGATGTCATGCAAGCTATGCCCTTTTTCCTCCCAGAGTTCTTTGCCCCATGTAACGCCATTTGCTCGCAGCCATTTTATCAATCAAAAGCACACTTCGTTCACGCGAAGTACCCCAAAGTTCGACCTCGTTCCGAACCGAAGTTTTCCTGAAATGCTAAACGAATTCCACTTTGTTAGAATCAATTCGCCCATCTCTAGCTATAACCCTTAGCTATAAACATACACTCCATTTCTCCTAAGGAGTGTTGAGCGATTATTATCGACAAAGTTGAAATCGGCACGGTTTTTACGTTGATCAGATTTTTTAGATCACGCGATAATTTAGGTTAAAATCTGTGCATAATCTATTAATATCGCGCCATTTTCGGCGCTTTCCGGGTTTCATTTGGCGGCCAGCAAATCAGCTTACAGAATTGAGCAGGGTGAGATTTTTGTGTGCGACGTCATGACTGGGATTGTATGGTTGCGATTAGCTGGAAAAATCACATGACCTCGTTTTACATAGAACAGCCATTCCTGTTCATGATCAGTGTGTGTCAGCGTCTCATAGCAGTAGGACGTGTGCTTTTGCCTCTGTCCAAACAGCTCGGGCAAACAGCTCAGCGAAAATTATTCTATTTTTTTCACAAAAGACAGCTCTACTTTTAGCTGTGATCCTTAGAAGTTAGTTAGATCAGAGATTTGCAGATTTTAGGCAGAGAATTTTAAAGGAGCATCTACCGCTGTAAAGTCACAGGGGTAAGCAAGGGGGGGGGGGGGGCCGCCAGCGAACACAGACAAGCTCTATGAAGGGTACTGGATATTGTACAGCCAAAACTTTGTTTAGACATTGCATTGCCTTATATTAGGATACAATCTTTTCTAGTAACGCAGTTCTATTTGTTAGGTGCAAAACTCCACTTTTATTATCAGTATACATTTCAGATAGGTGTTCTTTTTCAATTTTGCCCAGTCCAACTTTGTTGATAAATTTGAATACAGCAATTGTGTAGTCACCACAGGTTGATAGGTGCCAAAAATACCTTTTATTATCCCGTATACATTTTAGATACGTGTTTTTTTCACTTTGGCGCAGGCCAGCTGTGTGATAGAGCCCCTTGAAGGTAAATTTGAATCCAGCAACTTTGTAGTCACCACAGGTGTACTGATAGGTGCCAAAAATACCTTTTATTATCTGTTTACATTTCAGACAGGTTTTTTTTTCACTTTGGAGCAGGCCAGCTGTTTTTGATAGAGCCACCTTGCAGTTAAATTTGAATACAGCAACTTTGTAGTCACCACAGGTGTACTGATAGGTGCCAAAAATAACCTTTTAATATCTGTATACATTTAAGACAGGTGTTTTTTCACTTTTGGTCAGTCAAGCTTTGTTGATAGATCTACTTTGCAGTTAAATTTGAATACAGCAATTTTGTAGTCACCACAGGGAGATAGGTGCCAAAAAATACCTTTTTATTATCCCGTATACATTTCAGACAGGTTGTTTTTTTCACTTTTGGTCAGTCAAGCTTTGTTCATAGAAGCTACTTTGCCCGTTAAATTTGAATACAGCAGTTTGTAGTGACCATAGGTGAATTGATAGGTGAAAAAAATCCCTTTTATTATCCCGTATACATTTCGACGGGTTTTTTTTTTTTTCATTTTGGTCAGTCAAGCTTTGTTGTAGATCTACTTTGCGTTAAATTTGAATCAGCAATTTGTAGTCACCAAGGTGAATTGATAGGTCCCAAAAAAAATACCTTTTTTACCCCCGTATACATTTCAGCAGGTTTTTTTTTTTCATTTTTGGTCATCAGTTTTGTTGATAGATCTACTTTGAGTTAAATTTGAAACACTTTTTTGTAGTCAGCACGGTGAATTGAAAGGGCCCAAAAAAAATCCTTTTATTTTCCCGTAAAAATTTCAGTACATGTTTTTTTCACTTTGGCGCGGGCCCCAGCATTGTTGTGAGCCACCTTGCATTTAAATTTGAATCCACAATTTTGTTTGATTTGAGGGATTTGAGAAAGCTGTGTTTTGCCGCTTTTAAAAAGGGGAACTTTCCAAACTTTCCTCCTTTCTAAATTTTTTTTTTTTTATCTTTTGAACATGGACGAAATTGGGGTGGTAAGAAGCAAAGAGGGGGGTGGGGGAAGGGGGGTAGCGGTCGAGAAAAGGTGCCCTTCCATGCTGGCGCAACCCATGCCAGCGGACGTCAGTTGGACGTCGCCTTTTATCGCTGGGTCAGGGCCGTAATCCATAAAAAAAAGCAGCGTTGCCAATTGTTCTTCAGTGGTTAAAACAAAACCCCATCCGCGTCTTAAATCCCCCGTCCTCCCCGTCACGGCCCCAAATGTCGTCCGCTCATCAGATCCGTTTAACATGAAGAGCCCAAATGTCAACTCGTTTTACCCACCCCTGTGGATAATCCATTTTCTGAAGACCTCTTTGATGCAAAATCGGTTGGGGGCAGAAGGGATGTTTAAAAAATAAAAGGCCCAAAAAGGATATTTTTCTCTGCTCTGGCCCAGTTTTTGAGCCATAGAGGGGGAGAAGGGGGAAACCGGGGGATTGCAAAAAATCCCCGGGGGCCGGGAAGCCTTCATCCCTTTTTGCTTGTAGCCCGCAGCTGTGGATGCAGAATGTCAGGAGCGAAATCACCTGTGTTGATGATGATGATGACGAATTGCGGATCCAAAGGGCTTTTAGCAGAATTTGTTGCGAGCGCTTCATCACTGGCAGGAGGAAGACGATGGGGTATGTCGACGGTTCCCCCCTCAAAAAAGGGGGAGGGCAGTCGCAGAAGTCCGCTGAATGATTCCGCCAGCCCGGAGCGGAAACCCCGTCCTCGCTTATGCCTTTAAAAAAGGGCCCGGGCCTCTCAAGCCTGGGGCCCTTTTTTGAGCAAGCCTCTGATTCACCCAGCGTGTCTATGCCGCCCTTTGCCGTAAAGATAGGTAGAGGAAAGAACCCTTAGGTTTTAACCACCCCCCAAAACCCGTCTAGTCACATGCAGCAAAGCTTAGGAAATGGAGGCAAAACTTGGCCAAAAAAAGGCCAGACCGAGCCGGGCCTCCAAACCCCTGTCACACCTCTGTCTCCGCCTCCCCTCCTCCGCCCCCACCAAAACGTTCCCCAGCGCCCATGTCCCTTTAGGTCATGATCAGGGATCAGCCCCGCTTCGCCCCACCGTCGCCCCCGAAGTACCACCAGCCCACCCGAGACCCATCCCACCCCCCTTTTCTCCTTCCGCCATTTTGACGACCTGCACGCCGTACAGCAGCCAGTCCAGCAGCCAGCACTTCTGTCTTCCCGGTTTGGGAGCAGAAGAACACTTTACTAAAACCATCCAAAAGGCCAAAAAGCCTGAATGTCGGCATTGCAGGCTTTGGCCCTGGAAATGTTGCCTTTCCGTCTGGTGGGGAACAGATGTGGTTTCCGCCACACATGGCCCTTGCCTGCCCTCCTCGATTACCAGATGCCGTGCAGGCATTTCTTTGCCAGAAAAGCCCGTCCTGCCTTGGCCGTGCCACGTATCATCTAAAACTTCCAAGCGCAAGTGTCTGCATATGTGGCCGGAAAAGTCCATATGACCCACCGACACCATGGATTAGTAAGCGTCCAAGGCCGCTATATCTCTGTGACAGCTCACTGGTGAGGTGGGGTGGATGTCTCTGGGGGTGTGTCGGACTCGGTGGCTCTCAGGCTCGGCAGGGTTCTTTCCACCCAAGAGTCCTACTGGTGGAATCAGGATGCCTCCAGAGAAAACCAGGCCGTGTTTAAAATTTTTCTGTTTGGTAGACCGTCCACACACAGGTCAGGAGCTGTGGACGGCTCTCCTGCAAAGAGAAACGTGAGCTGGCTGGGTGACAAGGAACTTGTGCAGGGCGAAGGTGGTGTGCGATATCGGAGCGAAAATCTGCTGGCCGCCCTTAGATCGGATAGGCTGGAGCCACATCCCTTGCCTTTTGGCACATGGCTATTTGAACCTTGTCGTCCAGATAATTTCTAAAGCGCTACGGGTCTGGACTGCCTGCTGAGGAAGGCTTCGAAGTCTAATCGCATTCGCTCGTTAGCCACCCTGCTTTCGTCTCCGCCTGGGCCGTTTTGCAGCGTAGTCGGCCTCCCAGTCACCGTCTCATTGTTGCCGTTGGCAAAAACACGCTGGTATTCCACCCTTCAAATGCTCAGCGATCTGTAGGCAGCTGCGCAATGCCATTACGCAGTACGATGTCGACACTTGGCCTGAAAGCAGCGGTTCGACTCGGTGGTGCTTGAGCACCGGGAGTGGAGGCAGGTGAATAGAGCTCTGCACCTATCTTGCAGTAGTTTTGAAGAAGCCACCAAAATGGTCGTGCAGACAATACCATTCGTCAGCTATGTGCATTGTGGAGATCTTAGTTCTTGATACGATCGTTTGGACACTCTGAAAAACAACTGGTCCACGGCCAGCGACGGAGGAGGAGACGGACACTAGATGCGGTCACGGAGCATTTCTCTCCAGTCAAATCAATCAAGGCCTGTCAGTTTCACAAATTTCATCGGTCTTCATTAGGCAGTGGTTTGCGGGGTTCCAGGTATAGTGAAAGGCGGCACATCAGCTCTCTGGGTGCAATCATCTCAGGAAGTCAGGGGCTGTGTTGAAGCTTTGCTCGGAGGAAGCGGAGGCGGAGGAGGTATTCCTAGACACCGTCGTTACAGACGTCCCTTGCTTGGAAAGAGGTTGGCGGATCTTGAGGCGTAGGAGGAAAGAGAGGAGGAAGATGTGGAAGTCAGTTTGATAGTGCCCGCGACACCAGAGGCTTGGGAAATCAATGCCATCCATCTATCAAGGTGTGATTGGAAGATGCTCCATTTCTCCCTACATGATTCACTGCTTTTTAAGGCCCATCAAAATGACACAACAGTTACTGGGTGGCACCCTCCTGGATCCTGGAGGTTACAAATCAAAACTCTGCTCTTATACTTGAATAATCCTTCCACCCACCAAATAGAGAGTAAAATGCAGGAATTGGAGACCTTGCTGATTGATCAACTGGAGACATCTGTTGCGTCTGCTTCCACGTTCCTGAATGTCACGGTGGTACAACATCAGCGAAGTGACAGCGATTAGGAGTGCCAAGTAGCCCGTAGCTATGGCAGCGCAGCAGGCAAGGTGGCATGAAGCTAATGGGTGTCCTCTGACAATCTTTAATTACCACCTCACCAACGCATGCAATGCATGGCACACATTCAAACAACTCTGAGATCATGCTTAAGATCTTGTGCAAGACTATCTGCGGGGGGGTGGGTTAGGGGTCATAACACGAATGGTTTTGCATTGTGTTCGGGATCCTATAGACTTTGGTATCCAAAATGGAACGATGGCGAGCTCGCTCGCACGCCATAGTGGTGTTGTCTGCCAGCAGCAAGCGTATTTCTGTGCGGACACTTCAGCACAGTGGAGGAGTCATTTACAGACAAACGCTATCCGACTTTCACAGATATATGTGGATCGTTTGATCTTTCATTCAAGATGATTAGGCATGGTTCTCTGATGATGTTTGTGGCACCCTTATTGTCGAGTGGTCTACCGATTAGTTGCTGTGTCTAGTTCACATTCCTCTTCAACAGAAATGGTCCACTGTCGAAAACTTTTTTTTAAATGATCCATTTCTTACTGCTATTTTTATTCTCTTTTCCTACAGTTTCATTTTGCTGGATTTGCTGTTGAGGAGACTGTAAAAGACAGCTAGGTTTCATGACCATCACCGTATTCCATTTAATCACTTTATCTTTAGAAGTTATTTTCGCTCCAATTGTCAATGGTTTTGAGTGTCATGTTTTCTTGCTGTGAGTACAGCTATAATTTTGGTCTTTGGAACAGAAATGTGGTTCTAAGTGGCATTTCTCATCACAATTTTATATAGGTGGCTGGAGGAGAGTCATTAGTTATATTTTTGGAGTCATGTCGCTGTGAGATACAGCAATAGTCATGGTCCTTTGGAACAGAAATGTGGCATTTCTCCCTCACCAATTTTTAACAGTGGATGAGAAGGAATTTTTATATTTTTTTGGGTCATGCTGCTTGAAATGCAGCATAATACAGGTCTCTTCTATTTAATTAAGATGAACGGTGGGGCAGGGAGAGCGTGGCTCCTGCCCCTGCCGTACCTAGCTCTGCAGGCTGGCGCGGCGATGTGAACGTATCGCCGCTGCACGTGCCTTCATTGTCCTCAAGCCACAAGCCTAAGCGCAGGCTTTGGGACTGGGTGAGACACCGGCGGGGAGCGCAGCCAGGTAAGTAATGAGCTAACTGGGGGGGATGTAGAATCTACAGGGGGCTCGAAAGGAAGGGGGTAAGAATAACTACAGGGGGTCTAAAGGAAGGGAAGGGGGGGAATACCTACAGGGGGGCTCTAAAGGAAGGGGGGGAATACCTACAGGGGGAATCTAAAGGAAGGGGGTGGGAATACCTACAGGGGGGCTCTAAAGGAAGGGTGGGGGATACCTTTATAGGGGCGGCCTCTAAGGGAAGGGGTGGGGGAATACCTACAGGGGGGCTCTAAGGAAGGGGGGGAAAGTAATACTACAGGGGGGCTCTAATGGAAGGTAAGTGGGGAGTATACCTACAGCGGAGCTTAAGGGAAGGGGGGAGTGGAGTAATACCTACAGGGGGATCTAAAGGAAAGGGGGAAGGGGGGGGAGAATACCTAAAGGGGGGCTTAAAGGAAGGGAGAGGGAAATAAAAAAAATAAAAAAAAATAGAAAAGGGGGAGAATACTATAGGGGCTCTAAAGGAAGGGAATGGAGGGGGAGATACTTGGGGGGCTCTAAAGGAGGGGGGAGAGGGAAGAATCCTACAGGGGGGCTCTAAAGGATGGGGGGTGGAATGACCTTACAGGGGGGATCGGAAGGAAGGGGGAGGAGAATACCTCAGGGGGCTCTAAAGGAAGGGGGGGATAGAATACCTACAGGGGGCTCTAAAGGAAGGGGGGGGAGAATACTACAGGGGGGGGATCCTAATGGTAAGGGGGGGTGGAATACCAACAGGGGGGCTTCTAAAGGACGATGGGGGGGTAGTATACCTACGGGGCTTAAAGGAAGGGGGGGAGAAATACCTACATGGTGAGGTTCGTAAAGGCTAGGGGGGGGTGGGGGAGAATACCTACAGGGGGTTCTAAAGAAGGGTAGGGGGGAGGATACCTAAAGGGAGGCTCATAAAGGAAGGGGGGGAAAGACATACCTACAGGGTGGCTTAAAGTAAGGGGGGGAGCACTATACCTAAAGGGGGCTCTAAAGGAGGGCTCTCATGGGGGGATATATCTACAGGAGGGCTTCTAAAGGGAAGGGTGGGAATATCCCTCCTACATGGGGGTCTCTAAAGTAGGGGGGAAAGAATACCTAACAGGGGGGCTCTAAAAAGGAGGGGGGGAGACTATACCTACAAGGGGGGCTTAATTGGAAGGGGGAGAATACCTACAGGGGGGCTCTAAAGGAAGGGGGGGAGAATACCTACAGGGGGGCTCTAAAGGAAGGGGGAGCACTATACCTACACGGGGGCTCTAAAGGAAGGGAAGGGGGGGAGAATACCTAGAGGAGGGATCTAAAGGAAGGGAAGGGGGGTGGGGAGAATACCTACAGGGGGGCTCTAAAGGACGGGGGGGAAAGGGGGAGGAATACTAAGGGGGGCTTTAAAGGATAGGGGGGGGAGAATACTCAGGGGGGCTCCTAAAGGAAGGGGGGGGAAGATACCTACAGGGGGGCTCTAAAGGAAGGGGGGGAGAATACCTACTGGGGGTCTCTAATGGGAATGGGGGGAGAATACCTACAGGGGGCTCTAAAGGAAGAGGGGGGAGAATACCTACAGGGGGGCTCTAAAGGAAGGGGGGGGCGGAGAATACTACAGGGGGCTTCTAATTGGAAGGGGGGGGAGAATACCTCTGGGGGCTTAAAGGAAGGGGAAGGGGGGAGAATACCTACAGGGGCTCTAAAGGAAGGGGAGGGGGGGGGGAGAATACCTACAGGGGGGCTATTAAGGAAGGGTGGGAGAATACCTACAGGGGGCTCTAAAGGAAGGGGGGAGAATACCTACAGGGGGGCTCTAAGGAAGGGAAGGAGAGGAGAATACTACAAGGGGGCTCTTAAGGAAGGGGGGGAGAATACCTACAGGGGGGCTCTAAAGGAAGGGGGGGGAGAATACCTACATGGGGCTCTAACGGAACGGGGGGGGGGGGGAATACCTACAGTGGGGCTCAAAAGGAAGGGAAGGTGGGGAGAATACCTACAGGGGGACTCTAAAGGAAGGGGGGGGGGATACCAACAGGGGGCTCTAAGGAAGGGAAGGGCGGGGAGAATAACTACAGGGGGGCTCTATAAGGAAAGGGTGGGGAGAGAATTCCTACAGGGGGGCTCTAAGGGCAGGGGTGGAGAATACCTACAGGGGGCTCTAAAGGAAGGGGGTGGAGAATACCTACAGGGGGCTCTAAAGGAAGGGACGGGGGGAGAATACCTACAGGGGGGCTCTAAGGAAGGAAGGGTGGGGAGAATACCTACAGGGGGGCTCTAAAGGAAGGAAGGGGGGGAGAATACTTACAGGGGGGCTCTAAGGAAAACGAAGGGGAGAATACCTACAAGGGGGGCTCAAGGAAGGGAAGGGGGGGAGAATACCTACAGGGGGGCTCTAAAGGAAGGGAAGGGGGGGGAGAATAACTACAGGGGGGCTCTAAAGGAAGGGAAGGGGGGGAGAATACCTACAGGGGGCTCTAAAGGAAGGGAAGGGGGGAGAATACCTACAGGGGGGGCTCTAAGGAAGGGGGGGATACCTACAGAGGGGCTCTAATGGAGGGGGAATTACAGGGGGCTTTAAAGAAGGAAAAAACCCAGGGGGCCTAAAGGAAGGGTGGGGGACAAAAAAACCAAAAGGGCTTTTTAAAAAAAAAAAGAAAACTCAGGGTGATAAAGGAGGTAATTTTTAAAGGTTAAAAAGATGGGGGAGAATACTACAGTCAAAGGAAAAGTGAAAACCACATTAAAAATGTGGGGCTGAAAAATCAAAAAACCTTGGGAAGTGGAAAGAATCCCAAGGGGGCTAAAAAGGGAAGGGGTTAGAATTACCACAAAACCAAAAAAAAAAGGGGGGAAAAGGGGGAATACAACAGGGGGCTTAAAAGAAGGGGTGTGAAAATACTCCCCAAGGGCCCCGGGAGGGGTGGGAAAAAAAACTAGGGGGGTTTAAAAGAGGGGGTGAAATACCTACAGCGCAACTAAAAAAGGCCCCCAGTTTTGGGCCCCAAAAAAAAAAAAAAAAAACCCCAAAAAGGGCTTTTAAAAAAAAAAAAAAACCCTTAAGAAGGTGTGAACCCGGGTTTTTCCCCCCTTTTTTTGGGGGGAAAAAGGGGGTTAAAAGGGGGAAATCCAGGTTTAAACCCCGGAAAAAAAAAAAAAAGGGGAAAAATTAAAAAAAAACCAAGGTTTTAAAAAGGGTTAAAGGGGGAAACCAAACCAAAAAGGGGGGGGGAAACAAAAACCCCCAAAAAAAAAAAATTTTTTGGGTTTTCCATTTTTTTAAAAAGGGGGGGGGGGGGGAAATTTGGCCAAGGTTTGAAATTAAGGGGGGCCCCCTTTTTTCCCAGCGTGGGGGGGGGCCCTGGGGGTTCTAAGGGGGGTTTAAAAAATTTTTTTTGGGGAAAAAAGTTTTTGGTTTTTTTTGGGTCAGGGGGGGGGGGAAAAAAGGGGGTTGGGGGTTGGGGGTTACTTACCCTTTAAAAATTTTTGAATTTTCCCAAGTTTCTTTTTGGGGGGGGTTTTGGGAAAGTTTTTTAGGAATTTGGGGGCTGGGGGGCTTTTTTTTTTTTTTTTTTTTTTTTTTGGGGGGGGGAAAAATTTCCCCAAGGGGTTCTTTAAAAGGTTTAAAACCCCGTTTTCCTTTGAAAATTTTGGGGTTTTGGTTTTTCCCCCCGGTTTTGGGTTTTTTTAAAATCTGGTGTAAGGAAGGGAAAATGGGGGCCCCTTTTTTAAGGGGGTGGGGCCAGAACCGGGGGGGTTTTAAAAGAGGGTGGGTGGGTTTTTTTTTTTGGAAAAAGGGGGGGGTTTTTGGGTTTTTTTGGGGGAAAAAGGGGGGGGTGGGGGGGAAAAAAGGGGGGGGGGGAAAAACCAAGGGGGGTAAGGGGGGGGGGGGGGGGGAAAAAAAAGGGGGGGGGGCTGGGGAAAGGGGGGGTAAAAAGGGGGGGTGGAAAGGGGGGGGTACCAAAGGGGGGGCTAAGGGGGGGGGGGAAAAACTACCGGGGGGGCTCTAAAGGAAGGGGGGGGGGGATAATACCTAAGGGGGGAAGGGGGGGGGGGGTTTAAAAGGGGGGAAAAAAAGGGGGGG
>JAODAL010066637.1:0-17670 GCA_025379985.1 Phyllomedusa bahiana | reverse complement strand
AAAAAATTCGGAGGGCCTAGCAGGGAAGGGGGCGGGGTTCTGCATGTTTACTCGATAATTACATTGCAAACAGCGGATTGTCTATACAGCAGACCAGCTCTGACACAGAAACAAAGCTAGTGCAGATGCCCAGTAACGCTGTTTTTTTTCTCCCCCTTCCTTCAAAGCTTGTTCCTGTGTCCTGCCATCAGATAAGAAGTGCAAACAACGCAAGCGCGGCCAGGAGCTTGCCAGATCAGCTCCTGGTCATAGCTAATGTAAACAGTCAGGAAACTAAGGGCATCTAAGTCAGGCTGAAGCTCTCAAAGGCTTCATTTTTTAATCACATATATTTAGAAAAGGGATTAAATACCCATTTTGGAGGATCCCACGTCAACATTAGATTGTGGCAAAACCCTTTTAAGTGTGGTTTCACAGAAAACCAGGCATTTTATTGTTTTAACCCAAAATTCTTCTAGACGAAAAAAACATCACTGCGTGAATTTTGGGTTAAAACAATAATATTTTAAAAAGGCTGTTTTTATTACATAATGTTGGTTAACAATCCTAGGCCAATATGGTCTAATATTTTCTCTTATCTACTAACATGTTTCCTTCAAAACAAATGCCTGGTTTCCTCAAAAATAAGACAGCTCTAGAAAATAAGACCAATTGCAATTTTTTTCCAAGCTTAGAAAAAGAGGCCTCCCCTGAAAATAAGACCTAATGGCAGTCATTGCTACAGCTCCTCCCACACCATACATTAGCTTTAGCAAATAATTTAGATAGGTCTTATCTTGTGTGGGAGGCTAAATGGACAAGAGGTGCTTATGTCAGGAAAGTGTGATTGCTAGACATGAGGTATTGTGGCCAATGATTCTAAAATAAATGGAGTCACAAGAAATTCACCATGAAATTCAGGATTTGGACACTTATGATGATGTTCCAGAAGATGATGACATGACTGTCTGAATAAATGTTGCTTTTTGTTGATAAATACCTTTAACAGTAAATGTACCATAGATTGTTGTACATGGAAATAGTCAAAATAAATTCTTGATGCAATTCTTGATGGATGTTTGTAATGACATACAGGACTACATTATATTAATAAATGTTGATTTTTTTGTTTAACAATAAATGTGAATTCTTGTTCATGGAACAAGAAAACATCCCCTGGAGCAAAAATTAATATAAGATACTGTATTATTTTCAGGGAAACCGTATGTTAATAAAAAATAACAATTGCCCAAAATGCTAAGTATACAGTAAATGATCAAGAGTCTACCTGAAAAGTGAATCAATTGCAAGTGTGAGAAAATAGCATGTGGCGACAAAGTGGGTCATGGTTAGCAACTTGAAGTGAATTCGCTGGGCAATGGGTAGCCAGTGAAGGGATTGGCAGAGGGGAGAGGCAGGGGAGTAGCGAGGAGAGAGATGGATAAGACGGGCAGCAGAGTTGATGATGGATTGAAGGGGAGCAAGAGTGCTAGACGGGAGGCCACAGAGAAGAATGTTGCAGTAGTCTAGGCGGGAGATGACGAGGGCATGGACCAGAATGTTTGTAGTGTCAGGGTTGAGGAATGAGCAGATTCATGAAATATTTTTCAGGTGGAGGCGGCAGTTGGAGGTGAGGGCTTGGATGTGTGGTTTGAAGGACAAATCGGAGTCAAGGGTTATCCCAAGGCAGCGGACTTGTGGGACTGGTGAGAGTGTGGAGCCGTTGACTGTAATAGAGGGATCAGGTGGAGGGATGGAGTGGGAAGGTGGAAAGATAATGAATTCCGTTTTCTCTACATTAAGTTTTAGGAGACGGGGGAGAAAAATGAGGATATGGCACAGACAAACTGTATCTTGGACAGTAAAGAGTTTTATGCGGGCCAGAGATGTAAAGTTGGGTGTTAACAGCATACTGGGAAAATTTTAAAACCGTTGATGCATGAGCTGACCCAGGCAAGAGTGGAAAGAATGTAGGGCCCAGGACTGACCCTTGGGGGACACCAAAAAGAGAGGGCGAAGGGGGGAGGTGGAGGAGAATGAGAGCACTGAAAGTCCCAAAACAAAGGGATGAGGAGATCCAGGAAAGAGCAAGTCCGGAAGCCGAGGGAGGAGAGGATTTTAGCAGGGGGGAATGGCAACATGCAAAAGGAGAGGAAGTCAAGAGGAAAGCTTCAGAGTACGTGAGGCTTTGCGGTTAATAGGCATTGGGGACCTTGGTTAGGGTTTTCAGTAGAGGATGGACGGAAAACCCGATTCGTGGGCAAGAAAAGGTTGGAGGCAGATGGGAGGACAGTTGAAGATAGACGTGGTGTGTTGTGGGGGTGGTATATTTTTTATATAATATTTTATATATATAATAAAAAATATATTTAAATATAAAAATTTTTTAGGGAAAACAGCCCAAAAGGGGGTTTCAAAGATGCATTTTGCGACATCCTTTAAATGGGGTATATTCCAGAAAATACCACAAAAGGAAAACAACGTAGCTGGGCCCTTTACACAAACAAAAAAAGACACTGTCCATGTAAAACTCACAGTCTCTGGTTTCTTTTAGCAGATCCAGTCTCAAGGGGATTTGCAGCCAGCCTGCTGTAGACACTTTTGTCTGACTCTCACACTGTCAGACTCCTTCTGACAGACACACCCCTTGCTCACCTGATTTGCCAGGTTTTAAAAATACATCTGAAAACAAAACCAAGGCCTGGACCTGGACATGGGAGTAGCCAACCCACCCCGCTCTTTTGCTACTCAGTAAAAAGCCTACCCGATTAACTACATAGCAGTTATACTAAACGAAATAGGAAACGTGTGTCAGTGGCCTACTGCCGCTGACAACCAGTACTATATGGGTTTTTACCACAACCGAGACCAGGCATCTCGGTGAGACATATCGGCCGTCCCCCCTACGACCCCTGTGGTTTATTACATACCCCCCCCTCCTCTGCCTAAAACCGGGTTTTGGGCAACTTCCGCCACCAAACTATAGGACCCTTGACAAGGCATCCGCATTTCCCTGTAACTTGCCTGGCCTATGCTCTACAGAAAACAAGAAATCTTTGTAAAGCCAGGAAACCAGCGGGTGACCCGCGAATTTTTTCCCCTTTTTCTCCCCGCTTTCATTTTAGTGGGGCAATGGCCGGACACACAGCTTGAACTTCCTACCTAGCAGGTAGTACCGAAGGGAGTCTAGTGCCCACTTTTATGGCCAAAACCCTCTTTTTCCACAAGGCATAATTTCTTTCGCTGGGGAGAGTTTCCTACTGAGGTACATTACTGGGTGCTCCTCCCCATTACCCACCTGGGACAAAACTGCTCCCCCAGCCCCACATCCGACGCGTCCATCTGGACCACAGATTCCCGGGAGAAGCCCAGGGCTACTAACACGGGTTGTCGGCATAGAGCCTGTTTCAGCTCCTGAAAAGGCCCCCTCTGCTTCAAGGAGACCACTTAATCAGGGGCAGTTTGTTTTCCCCTTTCGTCAACTCTGTCAAGGGAGGCTACTCGGCGAACCTCGGGATAAACCGCCTATAATAGCCGACTAGCCAAGAAATGCCCTGACCTGTTTTTTGGGAGAGGGGGGGGGGCATTTCTGGATAGCCCAACCTTAATTCATCTGAGGTTTAATCTTCCCCCTTCCGACAATGTAGCTCAAGTATTTCGTTCCTCCATTCCCAGGGCACATTTACTTGGGTTATTTTTAAACCAACGCTTCTAAAGGCATCCAGGAACAGCCTAACTTTCCTTAGATGACCTCCCAGTCATGGCTAAAAAATGACGATGTCATCTAAGTAGGCAGCGGCATATTTCTACGGGGATGTAGAACTTGGTCCATAGCCCTCTGCAAAGTGGCCGGGGCCCCCTGTAACACAAAGGGCATCCGGACATATTGAAAGGAACCGTCAGGTGTGGAGAAAGCGGTCTTCTCCTTAGCCTCTTTCGCCAATGGGATCTGCCAGTACCCTTTGGTGAGGTCAAAGGGTGGTGATGTATCTAGCGGGTTCCAACCGCTCAATAAAACTCATCTAACCTGAGCAATGGGGTAGGCATCCACCTTAATACCTCATTTAAGCGACGATAGTCATTGCAGAATCTCCACTCACCATTGGGCTTTGGCACTAGTACAATGGGGCTAAAAACCATCCACTTTTGGACCTCTCAATTACTCCCAGTTCTAACAATCCGTTGAACCTCCCTTGCCACAAATTCTCTTCGGGCTTCAGGAATCCTATATGGCCTTAGGTTCACTCGGACCTGGGGGTCTGTGAGGTTTTTCATGGTGTATCACATTAGTAAGGCCCGGGGTCTCAGTGAACAGATTCTTTGTTCTGTTGAACAAACCCCTTCATTCTTGCTTCTGGTATGGGGACAGGGTCTCTCCCAAACCCTCACTGCCTCCACTTCGGACGTGGGTTTGACCGGTAAGGCAAGGAGACTCGGGGGGTTTTCCCTCTCTCTCCAGTGTTTTAGCAGGTTGACATGGTACACCTGATAGGGTTTTCTCCTTCCTGGCTGATGCACCCATAATTAACCTCCCCCACCTTTTCAACGACCCTCTTTGGGCCCCTGCCACTTGGCCAAGAACTTACTCTCAACAGTGGGGATTAACATTTAAAACACCCGGTCTCCTGGTTTGAACTGTCTTGGCTGGGCAGACCTATTATATACCCCTGGACTGGGCGTCCTGTGCCTGCAGAAGGTGCTCCTTTACAAATAGGCATCACCCGGTCATTCTCTCCGCATCTGGGCTACATGTTCCCCCACACTCTTATGAGGGGTCACCTCACTCTCCCAAGGTTTCCTTCGCCACATCCAACAGTCCCTAGGGTGCCTGCCATACAAAAGTTAAAAACGGTTGAGAACCCTGTGGAGGATTGGGGCACTTCCTAATCGAGAATAACAAATAAGGTAAATATAGTTCCTGATTTAAGGAAAAAGTGTGGGAACCGGGTTTTCGGCCCCCGTTCCTGGGGTACCCCATTGAGGACTGTCACGCCCCCCATGGCCTCTTTCAAGGGTCAGATCCTGGAGCTGAACTGTACCAAAATTGCCCCTAGACACATCTAACTGGGGAACCATTTCCTCCACGTGAGCCTCCTCCCCATTGTCCCCTACCATGACTGATAGCGGAAACTCTGGGATCACCTCCGGTTCCCCTGAATGACTGGCAATCCTGGTTTTCCCCCACAGATCCCAGAACCAAGGGCAATCACGGCCCACAATGACCTCATGCATCAAATTTTCCACCACCCCAACATTTGAGACAAGGTACCCCATTCCGTCTCCAGATTAACCTGGGCCACTGGGTACACCTTGGTGTCCCCAAGAATACATGTAACCCCTAGGGTTTTCCCTGGGACCAGATCAGGGGGCAGAGTGGCTGAAATGAGGGTGACTAGGCTCCCTGATCCAAAGTCCCGAAACCAGGGTTCCCCTTTAAAGTCAGGGTGCACATCTGGGGTTCCTCCCCCTTGTTGGGTACCGTGCTGCAAACAGGTTGCGCAAATAGGGACCGGCGCCGCAGAGCAGTCCATGGACTCGGTGGTGAAGGGACACTGGGCCACCATGTGACCTGGGGCCTGACATCGCCAGCAAATGATATCCCTGGACACCCTCCCCAGCGGGGTCAGGCCTGCCCCTGGCCTTGGCCCCTCCCTCTTGGATGGTTTTTGGGTCTCCTCTTCCCAGGGGCCCCCTCTCTCCGGGCCTCCCAGTATGGGTATCTCAGGCTTTTCTAGCCCCCCCAGGGATTTCTCCATGGCGTGGAACCTTTCCACCAGTCCCACCAGATCGTCTGCTGTTTGGGGGTCCCAGCACTGTATGGGGCGGGGGAGAGAGTGCATGAAACGGTCCATGACCACCCGCTCCACCATTTGCGCGGGGAGCATTACCCGGCTTGCAACCATTTCTGGACCAGATGTAACAGGTCAAACAGCTGAGATCAAACACGGTGAGAAAAGCTTCAACGTCGTCCTCCAAGGTCATCTTCTGGAGGGCCTCCCGTACGGTCCTCCTGGCTTGATGGCCGCCATCACGGGCTTGCGAAGCTGGTGTTTCCCGCACTTCGAACGGCCTCCGTCAAAAAAGGACATCTGCTGCATTAGCAGCTGATTTGTCGCCTGCTGAGCCTGCATGGCTTCACTATGGATCCTCTGCTGCTGCGCTGTGGCTTCCCTGTGTGCTGCTTGCTGCTGCTCTGAGGCCTGTTGCTGGGCCTTCAGGGCTTCCATGTGAGCTGTCTGCTGCTGAGCTGTAGCCTGTTTGCTGCTGAATTTTTGCCTGCACCAGGGCTTTGATTAGCTCCCCCATAGCAGTAGCTGTCGCTTGGGTCTGTGCTGCAGCCTTAACCCAGGACATAGGTTTATGCCAGTCGCATCCTCCACCACTTGTAGGGAATCAGCTCAAAGGTGGTATAGAGAGACGCAGTCTGCGACTTCCTTTAGAATGGCGTTTATTGCCAGAAAAGTACACACAAAAGGAAAACAACGTAGCTGGCCTTCAGCGCAAACAAAAACACACACTTTTCCTTGTTAAAAATCAGTCTTGGTTCTTTTAGCAGGATCCAGTCTCAAGGGGATTTGCAGCCAGCCTGCTGTAGACACTCTGTCTGACTCACACTGTCAGACTCCTTCTGACAGACACACCCCTTGCTCACCTGACTTGCCAGGCTTATATACGTCTGAAAACAAAACCAAGGCCTGGACCTGGACATGGGAGTAGCCAACCCACCCCGCTCTTTTGGCTACTCCAGTAAAAAGCCTACCCGATTAACTGCATAGCAGTTATCCTAAACGTATAGGAAATGTTTGTCAGTGGCCTACTGCCGCTGACACCCGTTACTTATAGGCTTTTTACCACACCGAGATCAGGCATCTCGGTGAGGACATATCGGCCGTCCACTACGGCCCCTTGTGGTTTATTACAAAAAAAAATAATATATATATATATATAATATATATAATATATAAAATATTATTTGATCCAAATTTATTCCTGTCTGCAGAGAGCCTGCAGGGTGTGTAGGACATTGTCATGCTCAAATATGCATAGGGAGCGTGGTTTGGTCTTCATACAATGCTGTGTTTTAGTATGACCCGCAGTGACGGTCATGCTCGCAAGAGCTTACAATCTATTAGGGTGTTTGGGTGAAACAAAGGGTGAGAAGTACTTGGTTTACAATGGTCCAGCCATGTTACATAAATATGGGGTAGTATACATTTAAAAGTGGATGAACCAACCATACATCTATATACAGATAAGTGCCTGTGGGTGCCAAAGTGCAGGAAGTGATGAATGTGTGAAGAAATGAATGCCAGCAACTCCATAGATGCATTTAAAACCTTGATGCTTTTTAATGGAATCCAAAAATCCTGGATGCTACGATTAAGAGTCCGGTTGGATTCGAAACACGTCAGTTCTTTTATTCCACTTGTATGTATCTTCACTTTTTTTTTGATTCCATTAAAAATCATCCAGGTTTTAAATGCATCTATGAAGTTGCTGGCATTCATTTCTTCATTGTTCCTGTGAATAAGCACACCAGAGTGCAACTGTGCAGCCCATGTTGATGGAGTGGTGAGCTGGCTTAACCCTTTCCTTTTGCTAGTGATGAATGTGTGACAGAATTTGGGGGGTTAACAATTAGGGATCTTGGTAGGCTTGTCTAAGAAGATGAGTTTTCAGAGCACACTTAAAACTGTGAGGGTTTTAAGTGTGCCTGATCACATAGGGTAACAAAGAATGCGAAAGTAGGTTCCAGGAGCAGGCACAGGTCGCAGCACAGTAAGGGGATGTCACAGCAAGGGTCACCCCGCGAGGCCAGAGCATCCGGTGTCATCTAGCGGCCGTGTGTTGACCATACACTAGGTCATCCACTTTCTCCCAGATAACATCTGACAACCCCGGCACAGAGTTGGGGCATCCGTAAGACACAACCTTTAGTTGGAATTGCACGGGAGCAGGTCAGGGGCCCTCACCTGTCCTCAACCCGTCTCTGTCCCGTTTGGTTCAAGAGAACTACTATGTGCTGTGGGTTCTGCGCCACTATACAGTGAGGACAAACTATTTGAGGACAGTGGGCAGCAAAGAGGTGGGGAAGACATCCGCTGCTTCTTGCAGAAGTGGGCAAGCAATGATGAAGAGTGTGTCATGGGGGTTATGTTGCAAGTGGTCAGGCTCTGTACAGCGACACCATTGAGGAGGACAGCGGTGACAGGCAAACACTAATCGATGTAGCCGATCGTACTTGGGAGCTGGGTGAAGCAAGCAAGGCTGGGACAAGGTATTCTGGTGCCCTAGTTAAACAAGGCATAAAGTGCCCCCCAAATGGAAAATTCAGCCCACTTCCTGCCTCCTTGTGC
Organism: Phyllomedusa bahiana; assembly: GCA_025379985.1. Taxonomy (NCBI): domain Eukaryota; kingdom Metazoa; phylum Chordata; class Amphibia; order Anura; family Hylidae; genus Phyllomedusa; species Phyllomedusa bahiana. The sequence continues at coordinate 9,334 of JAODAL010066637.1, read as the reverse complement.
CCCCTTTTCTATCTGGGATGAAGTGGCACCTTAGGCCTACCTTCGACTACCCATCGTCCCGGTCCTAGAATGGCTTCATCATCATCATCAGGAGAAAAGAGCGGCAGCTTGTGTGTCAGGCAGTGGCACAGCCCACAACTCGGTAGTGTGACCGGGAGTCAGCAGGGTTGCAGCAGTGCAAGGTTGGGAGCCAAACAGCCACAATTTAGACCACTCACTTTGCTGGTCCCAGAAAGTAGCAGTGCAGGAGCTCACCGAAGCAGTGGTGGTAACAGTCAGTGTGGAGCATTGGTGGTAAAAATCACCTACTCAGCGGTGTGCCACTTTTCTGCCAAGACCCCGAAGGAGGCGAACATGGCTATGGGTAGAATCTGTGGAAAGAAAGTAAAGCATGACCAAGGACCCAACATTGACAACACAGCCCTGTGTAAACGTATGCAGCGTCACCATACAGTTGCCTGTGAGAAACGTGTCTAAGATGTGGTGGTCCATCCTGCCGCAGCAGAAGCACCCAGTGGCACGCCTCCCATGTCAGGCAGTAAAGGCTCCACCACCTCTGCCAAAGGCAACTCCTTGTCTTTCACATCATCTACCGGTCCAGATGCTCCTGCTCCTCGACACTCATGGTTCCAGCAGTCGTTCACCGAGACAGTTGCTAAGAGACAGCAGTATGCGTCTAGCCATCCCTAAGTGCAGAAGCTGACCATGCTCCTGTCCAAGTTGCTGGTACTGCTGTCCCTCCCTTTTCAAGTGGTGGACTATGCACCATTCAGAAAACTTGATAGGAAACTTTGCATGCACTTTAGCCATTTCTACACTGCCAAGCGAGAGAAATCTATGAACAGGGCAAAACGGGGAGAAATCGATGAACAGAGAAAAGCCATTAATGATTTATTGATGATCCAAGTGGACAGGGATACTCCACTGTGTAATTTTGATGCCAGCCAGTGGCATCTCATGCATGACATGTGCCGTTTGCTCTGGCTCTTTCAGGAGACCACATAATTTGTCATTCGCCAGGACTACGGGATGAACAACGTCATTTCACTGCTTCATGTCCTGGAATATATGCTACCAAATCTGTCTTTAAAGGGGACAGGAAATGTGGTGACTACATCTCACGGCCACATGAGTCCGGTGGAGGCAATGGACAGCCAGTGAAGGGATTGGCAGAGGGGTGAGGCAGAGGAGTAACGAGGAGCGAGGTGAATCAGGCGGGCAGCAGAGTTAAGGATGGATTGAAGGGAGCAAGGGTGCTAGATGGGAGGCCACAGAGAAAGATGTTGCAATATTGTAGGCTTGAGGGGATGAGGGCATGGACAAGCATTTTTGCACTTTCAAAGTGAAGAAATGAGCGGATTGGGGAGATATTTTTCAGGTGGAAGCAAGGGTAAGGATTTGGATGTGTTGTTTGAAAGGCCAGATTGGAATCAAAGGTTATCCCAAATAAGCGGACTTGTAGAGTCAGTGAGAGAGTGCAGCAAGTGGTAACGATAGAGAGATCTATTTGTGTCCTCATCCATCCTCCCACAGGTCTGAATGGGGGGTTCTCAGCGCTCACGTACCACTGCCACGGCTGCGGTGGAAGGTTGGGGTTGTAAGAGCAGTACCAGCTATACCTGCAACAACCTGAGTCTGGAGTTGTTGATGGCTGTTGAAATGAATGTTTTTTCTACTCTGGTGACAGCAGAGGAGGAGCAGGAGCAGCCGGAGAAGGTAGAGGTAGATGAGGGAGATGAGGCAAATGACCCTGACACACCATCTTGACATAGTATACAGTGGAGATGGAGGCAGCGAGTCCCTCAGTCACTTGTGCAGATGGCCCGCTGCATGCTGATTTGTCTGGGTAGTTACAACCGAATAATCACCTTCCGGCAGAGGGATGACTTCTGGCTTTCCACCATCTTGGACCCTTGCTACCGGTCCAAAATGGGAGCATTTTTTCACCTGCCAAGATGGAGGACAAACTCAAGTACAATAGAGACATTCAATGTAGTCAGTTGGCCGCTGCCTATCTGCGCTATCGTCCATCTCCTAACAGGTCGGACCTGTTTCTTCACCCCCCTAGTGATTTAGGTACCCACCAGCAGCAGCACCTGGAGCAGACCCTGATTCTTCTGGCTCTCTGCCTCAGCTATATTCTGATGCTGCCAGCCACCTGATGCCACGCATTTGCTGCCAGCTACTCCTTCAACCACCCACCATCTTTACCAGGGACCAGTATTGACACTCACCTCCCCACTCTTCTCTGGGCCATTATCTTGCCTTCTAATGCTGCTGCCACCTCACCACTCATGTCGCCTCATGCTGCTGCTGTCAGCTCCAGGCTATGTCAGCATGTCACTCTCTGGCTTGATGTTGCTGTTACTGCCACCTCCTCATTATGTCACCTAGCTGCCACCACCTCAAAATTATGACATTGTGCCATTCCCCGGCCTGATGCTGCTGCTATTGCTGCTGCTGCCACCTCCACACTGTGTAATTGTGCCACTCTGTGGCCTACTCATGCTGCTTCCAACTGACCACTCTCTGTCGACCACCCTGTGATTTTCTAATGCTGTTTCCACTCTCCACCACTCTGACGTTGCCACTATGTTTGGTTTTACCTATCTTTTAATCTGTCACAAGGAATGAAAAGGACAAACGCTTCAGAGAAGCCGTAAGGCTAGTATGACCTGGTCCTTTGTTTGCATCAGGATTGTCAGATGAGTAGGTAGCCAAAAGCAGGAGTAGAAACAAAACACAGTACACATGCATATATTCCATTTACTTACTTTTGGGATCAACTCCTATTTCTTTTTGGCTTTAGCAATGATGGATTATTGACCAGTTGAAAGCAAACACCGAAGGATCAAAGAAATGGCAAAATGATTAGTGACATCAATGCAAAATTACTGATGACACCCTCTCCACTCTTGGGGGGGCTCTACATGTATCAGCATTTAACAGAACCACCACAATAATTGAAAAAAAAAAATTGTTTGCCACAGATAGCAATATCCCAAGAGACTGGAATTACTGGATTTGAGATGTATGTAGGGCTGAAATACACATACACTGGATTTGACACATAATTCTCCATAAAAAGTGAATAAATTAACTTTTGGCCAGAGATTAAAGTACCCCCACCGGTCTGAAGTTGATGGATTTCAGGCATGTATGTGGCAGAAATACACACAACTTGTATTTGACTCAAATTCCCCCACAAAACAATAGGAGAAATTAACCCTTGGTGTAAAATACCCTACAGAATGAATGAGATGAAATTCAGGTGTTTATGGGGTAAAAATACACACACCCTGTATTTTTCTCCAAATTACCCCACAATCAAGAGGCTAAATTAACCATTGGGTATAAAATACCCTACAGAAAAACCAGATGGAATTCAGATGTGTATGGGGCAGAAATGCACCCACCCTGGACTTCAGAGAGAATATCCCTCAAACTAAAACAAAATAATAACACTGGTTCAGGAACAAGTGTGTATATGACATACACTTATGAAGGTCGTTCACCCCAGTCACTGAAAAAATGAGTTTGTTTTATAAAGAGTGCAATATAGTGCAGCAGCCAGATGTTTATTGACGGGAGACACAGGGAGAAGTGTGAGAATTTAAGATGGCATCCATATTTATAGGGCTGTGATGTCACAGAAGCCCGCTGCATGTTGATTGGCTTCATGTCTGCACATGTCATTGATGGTGTTCCTTTCTTCCTCCCAGAGTTCTCTGCCCCATGTCACGCCATGTGCTTGCGGCCATTTTAGAAAAAAAAGACGATTCATTGCCGTGATGTACCATAAACTTTGGCTTTGTGCAGAACTGAAGTTTTCCTGAAATTCTAAACGAATTCCACTTCATTAGAATCGATTCACCCATCTCTACTAGACTTGTTTAGAGGGTTTTTCTGGGACTATTTGTCATAGGGCTCACAACTGTATTATATCAAGCTTTGTAATTCATACTTATCAAAAATTATTTACCTGTCCTGCTGTGAAAAGCCAGGCAGAGAGACTGGTCTTTTCCTCCCTCCTATTAATAAAAAAATGTACAAAAAAGGCACTGTGTAAAAGCAACCTTAAAATGCCTTTATTGCTGTGAATTTATGCAATTTAAAAATGCACCAAAAACACATTGTTTGAAAGCACTCTACGTTTTTGAGATGTACCAAGGAAGACCCTTTTTCAACCGGGTCCCACCATGCAGTATACTTGTCAGGCCTAAAAACCACCACAGCTGCATCTCTTATCACATTTAAGCCTGCTCCAAAGAGTTGTTCTGAAATACATGCCAGGGCTTGTCCCTACGGCATTGGTTATTTGTCGTTTTTTCAGATGGCTTCCGGTTTTACAAACCCTCTGAAAACTGATAAGCAACGCTCCCCTTAAACTTTAACGGAAAATCCAAACAGCAGTCCCCACTGCATGGTTTTTCCGTCGGACGTTTTTTTACGCTGCTGGTTGCCAGAAAAACTTAGAACATGTTCATTTTTCCGCCCGAAAACCAGGTAAAGGGAGAGGGCTTGGATCTGCAAACCGCGGAAAAAAGCCTTCCCCCAGCGTGCCAAAAAAAGACCAAATACTGGTCGGCATTTCCGACCAATATTTGGTCTTTACCCTTACTGTCTACCGCTTAGAGCCATCGACCAGATAAGCAGTTAGATTCCCTGCCACAGTTTAACATTCACTCCCAGTCCTTATGCCCAGATTTTGTGGCACACTTAATAAAATAATTGAGTAATTAGCCTCTCATGGCATTTACACAAGAAAGAAAAAATGATGGTTGTAAAAGGGTTGCATCTCATGAGAAATAAAAATCTCAATTGAAAACTGTCCTTAAACTGCACTTGACCTAAAGTAGATTTATAATCTTCTGCATGTGTAGTATATATATCAAAAGAAACTCCCCCTATTGATCATATTTATAGTGATGTGCAACATAGCTCTATATATGCATCTAACATTGCTAAAATGGTATATTCTTATTACGATTGATTTTCCTATCACAATGTGACATATGTAAATTAGTAACACCAATCTGTTTTAAACTCCCCAGAGTAAATGCATATAAAAAGGAAAATGTTTTGTATCTTTTCTTGCGATTATTTCTGGTATAGTTTACACATGAATGGCACACTATTTGACATGAAATCAGATTCAATCTTACCCAATTAGGTCAACTAGGATCACCGAAATAATTTATATTTGCCAAATGTCAGAATGAGAGCAAATCTTTAAGGCATTTTTATTACTTTCTGCAAAGTCAAAAGTTTACACACACTAGGATTACTGTGCCTTTAAACAATTTGGGACAGCCCATATGATGATGTCATGTCATTGGAAGCTTATTGGCAACATCTGAGAGTTAGAGACATACCTGTGGATGTATTGTTTTAATGCACACCATAAGCACATTGATTCTGTGTGTAACATCATGGGAAATTCTAAATAAATCAGCCAAGATATCGGGAAGAGAATTGTGGACTTGCACAAGTCTGGATCATCCTTTGGTGCAATTTCCAGATACCTGAAGGTGTCTTGTTCATCTGTACAAACAATTATATGCTAATACAAACAAGATGGGAATGTCCAGCCATTATACCACTCAGGAAGGAGACGAGTTCTGTGTCTAAGAGAAGAAAGTGCTTTGGTCCGACGTGCATATCAACCCAAGAACAAAAGCAAAAGACCTCGTGAAGATTCTGGCGGAAGCTGGTAAGATTGTGTCATTATCTACAGTGAAACAAATACTTTATCAACATGGGCTGAAAGGCCTCTTTGGCAGGAAGAAGCCATTATTCCAAAAGAAACATATAAAATCCAGATTAATATTTGCAAATGCACACAGGGCCTACATTTTGAGAGACATGTCCTGTGTTCTGACGAAACTAAAAACTGTTTGACCATAATGACCATCATTATATTTGGAGGAAAAAAGGAGAAGCTTGGAAGCCTAAGAACACCATCCCAACTGTGTAACACGGGGGTGGCAGCATCATGTTGTGGCGTTGTTTTACTGCAGGAGGGATTGGTGCACTTGACAAAATAGATGGCATCATGAGGAAAAAAGATAGTGGGAAAACTGAAGCAACATCTCATACCAAATAATTTTGGTAATCCTAATTGACCTTAAACAGGTAAGGTTTATTCTGATCTCATGTCAGATAGGGAGAAAAACATGCTCATGTGTCTTCTTATATAATTTAAGTAATCTTCTGGTTTCAACTGTATGTATTTTCTATCCTTGTTAAATAATAATGTTTAGGATAATTATGTTGAAAATATATAAAGGTGCTAGATTATTTAATAAGCTGTTTACACATTGTAAAAAAAAATATATATATATTATTGAAAATAAGCCAAAATTAGGAAAATGAGGCACCCAATCCTTTTTATATCAATTTTATGTCTCGCACAACTGAATATTGACATAAAGGTATACACCCTGGTGGTGGTAAAAACATAGTGTTATAAATTTATTTTATGGTTGCTTAGGATGTATATCTTGGGAATTATATTTGACACATACAGAGCAAACATAACACATATAAAGTCTTATTTTGTATCGCTATAGTCAAAATCTATTCTAACCAGAAATTGACTAAGGTGTCATTACTGAAACATAGGTTTTGCAACATACAGTCATAATATATTCTTTGTATTTGTTTTAAAAGATTTGATATAAAGAAAATGTGTTAATGATTATTGAAGATTGGAGCTTTAGGAGTCCACCTAAAGTTTTGAAACAGCAGGATCTTCAAAATTCAGCATACGATGAAGACTATCTAGGTCTGAGATTTTCTTTGATGCCCATAGAAACCAATCAGAGCGGCCCTTTCATTTCATATAGTGCAATGAAAAAAATGAAAGGAGAGCTCGGATTGGTTGCTTTGGGCAACAAAAAATGTCTTAGAGCTAGACCGCTTTTATGCATGAGACCCTATATGTTTAGGTCCCTAATACTATCAATTATTAAGAAACTGATACAAACCTATGTGGAGAAATCATTGAAACCCACATTTTCATACACTGCTTTTTAGGCATTCACTGCAGAAGTAAGGTGTACCAAACAGTTGAGGTGTTTTCTTCGCAATACCATTTGTTAGTACATAGCATTTGAATAAGATGTCTTAAAAGATGCCCCTAATTTATTAAAAGTCAGTTAATCTGAAACGTAACATGAAACTGAGCAAGCACAGATTTCTGCTCTAGCGTACTGGCATGAACTATGGTAAATGTGTTGGGTAACAATAATTCCTCTCCTGATAAGCTCAGCAAACAGTCAGACAAACTATGGTAAATTCCAACTGTACATCAGTTGTCCATTTTGGATCCACTGTACATTTTACAAGGTTCATACTTCGCCACCAACCTTTAAAGGGGTTGTCTCACAACAAAGATTAGCTTTCTACATAAAGGGATAAATGAAGGCTTTTTCTAAATACATTGTTCAGTAGATGTTACTTTAGTTATGAGATAAGACATGTTATGGGCTTTGTGTGTGCACAGGTTTATTTGGTTACTTGGATGCCTCACCATAACTCTGTTATCTGATTACAGCAAAAACTTAGAGCAGGGAGTGATGTCACCTCATGGAGAGACTGAACTTTAGAGCAAACGCTCTCTAACCAGATTACAGATTAGCTATTGTTTTCAGTTCTCACAGCACACTATAGAACCACCCATAGCTTAGAGACAGACTAAAAATCTGCTTGTGACTCAATGAAACAACATGTGAGATAGCACTTTTAAACTTAAGCTTTAATAAAACATTCTATCAATTATTAAGTTAATTCTACAGTTTTATGTATTCTACTATACTCTATAAATTCATCATGATGAATCGAACCTTAATTTATAATCTATGGATGGCATTTAAAAGTCATAAATGTGTGTAAACATCCTGACTTGTCATTGATGACTGTGAAAGTCATATTTTTCTAAAATAGCAGCCACATTTCCTTGGTATATTATCAGGTATAAAAGAATGTAATAGAGAGGATACAAGAATTAATATGGTATTTGTATATAATGTGTGTGATCTGTAGAGGATGTACAGATGGATATGCAGGTGTGTGAAGATAGAAAATTGTCTATCACACATCTGCAGAATTCTCTAGAATAACTAGCAATTTCTGAGGGTGAAAGAAGTGTCAGAAGAAGTGACTACATGAAGTTGTACTTTCCATGCTACTAGTGAAGAAGCAGTAAAAAGGAATTAAGCAATTCAATAGAATTTGGGCTCACCTGCATTTCTGTAAAGAAAAAGAAATGCATTTAACAGAAATTTAATGGGTAGACATGAGCTTTAACTTTTATGTAGCTATAACCAAAAATTTATTTTGAAATTCACATACACTACATAGAAAAAGTTTGGCTTTTGCGGGTATAAATGGTCTAACATGACACGTGGATGCCTCTCACTTCCCTTAAATGTGCCGTACCGCAGGGCATTATTTACAATGAAGCGGTCATCAGTGTGTGATGAAGCCAAAGGACTTCCACTTCTTTACCTTTCTGTGACCTTTTATTCCCTGTTTTTTGTTGCAATTGCGATTACCCCCTCGTCAATTATTTCAGGGGCCACTTCTGTCTCAGAGTACCCTACCTGAAGCTTCGCATGTTGGTGTTGTATTGGTATAATTATGTCAAAATATGAACAGCATGATGAGGAGAACTGTTTAGATCCCAAGCTGATACCCTCATTTTAATGAATGCCTGTTGTGAATTTTTCCATTAAGTACCTTGCTCAAGATTAGCAAAAATAAATTTTATGTTCATCCTGAAGTTTCAAACAAAAGCCAAATATCCCTAAACTTTTGGAGTAGTGTTTAAAATTTCGAAGACTAAACGACCCTTTTCCTAAAATTTAAACTTTTATTTTTTTTTCAAAAATGGGGTTGCAGTCAAATTTTTTGTGAACTGGTAATCACCATTTGTAACCCCTCAACAATCCATGACATAAATAAATCATAGCATCAATAGTTGGGTATAAAATGGATGCCAGCAGGAAATCATGGCCAGGATTGGAGATAACTTCAGTCCCCTCCATGTATTTATTAGAATTCCTTATTGCAACCAGGTCGGACTGGGCCCCCGGGGGGACCCCCGGTGGGCCCCCCCGACCGCTGGGGGCCCCCAGGCAGTGCCTCGCTCCCCGGGGGCCTCCGCGCTCCTCCCTGGCGCCCGGGACCCGCCCCCCCGAGCGCCCAGAGACCCACCTGGGAGGGGGGACTAATGTCCTCCCTCCCCGGGGCTGCCGGGGGGGTCAGCGGGCACAGGCCACTGCGCTGGGCCCCCGGATCCCCCAGGTGAAGAACTAGGCCTTTAGCTGCC
>JAODAL010066636.1:0-17672 GCA_025379985.1 Phyllomedusa bahiana | reverse complement strand
ATGGGGAAAAAGGGTTTGCCCCCCAATAGGAGCCCTCATATACTTAAGATAGAGAAGGTTCTTCCAATTAAATGGTATAGTTACAATATCTATACTATTGTCCCTAAAATTTGTAGAATTTATCTATTTATGTGGTAAAACAGGAGGTGCTTTCTGTAACGTTTTCCTCGACATCAGTATGCTGGAAACAATTGCAGCCCGTTAATCATCAATAATTCCTTCATTTAACCATCCAAAGGTGAATTATTTAAATTTGACTTAACAGTGTATTATTTTTATGTGACATCAATCCTAAAAGTTGAAGTCATGGAGGTTTATGAGGCAATTTAGAGATCCAATTCTGTAGTATGTCTAGAGTTGACTAGGTTAATGTTGGCCTCTCTCACAGCAATAATTGCAGTTATACCAGGAAATTAGCCTCATATAGCAGCATGTAGTCACAAAATTACCCCTATGTCCGATAATAATCCTCTCGACATTTAATGATAATTGTCATCATGAATGGTGAATAATGCAGTCTAAGAAAACCATTGGCAGCCCTTAGGCTACAGCTGAGCTAGACATGGTCTGGTGAAATGAACTTAACTTCTGGCCACCCATATTAGTGGCCAAAATGAATAGATATTCCACTGTTTAAATTTTAGAATCTGTGTGACTACACAGAACAAAAGTAGTGAGCATGCTAAATTTTTCTGTTAGAATAAAACAAGAGTTTGCTTTAACCAAAGAAGCAGGACTCTCTAGAGGAACTACAGTACATTATTAAGGATGGGGAATTAGCCCAAAGCTCATGAAAATTACTGAAGCGAAAATACACACTAGACTTTTTTGTCCTTATCACAATTGGGAGGGTCTTACTTTAGTCCCTGCTGTGGGACACCTATTTTTCTTTCTCTGTTTATATCCTATTTGTAAAATAACTAACATACTATGTTCCAAAGTATTTCATACAGTGTTCCAAAGTAAAATATCTACAAACCATGACAATATTAAGTGAGTGACAAAAAAAAAAAATAGAACTCGGCAGGGAGATTGTTCCAAACATCTCGGAGAAGTAACCACAGATCTTCTGTGAATGTGGGCTTGCTCAGAGCCTTTTGCCTCTTCATATAATCCCAGATGAAATGGATGATTTTGAGATCAGGGCTCTGTGGGGCCATATGAATTCTTCTGGGACTTCAAGAGCAAAGGGTGGTGACACCGAATATTAATTGTATTTTAATTTCCCTTTTGTTCATTCACTTTGCATTTTATTAATTCATAATAATAAACTATGAACACTTCTATTTTTGCAAGCATTCTTACTTTGCAACATATGTGTGTCTGTGTGAATGTAACATTTGCTCGGTTCCCACATTTATATGATGCACATTTCACTTCTCTCATTTTTTGTGTTTAGGTGTCCAAGATTAGAAGGAGCCTGCACTACAACTTCTTGCCAAAATGGAGCAACCTGCGTCGATAATTGGCCGGGCAGAAAATGAAAACTGAAAAAGAGGCTTTAGGGAAGACTTAAAAAAGTGTATGTTAAGTACTGCTTTATTATAACCTGACTTCACTAGAAAAAGCTGGCTTCACAATAAAAATTTAATTTTTTATGTGGTGGTTTTATGCTGTTTCAGTTTGTAGTCTTATCATATACACTACAGGTGTTTCTAGGGCTCTAGTTTTTGGAATGAGGTTTACACATCCCCCGAGGTAGATTGTTAATGATGTTTTAAGGGGTTATTTACTTCTGATGGGAAGAAAACTGAACTTTGCATCTGCATTTTGAAATATTACAGCATGGCCCCCAATTTATTCTTTAACAATTGCACCAATTGTTAAAGAATAAATGTTGCAGCGAACAAAATATATAATTTACTGGATTTGACCATAAATTTGATTGATTAAAAATTTGGGATGCATTTCTACATTATTCCGGATGGGTTTGTGTAGATGTTTTGCCTTAAAAGGATTGTCTTGACAAGACTACTTTTTAAATAAAGCTACCCAGCGATCAGCTGATCACCACAGAACCTACGATCCTTTCAGAGAGCCATAGTCCACTAGGGCAATAGCTACCTGCCCTTTGTAGCATCTTGCTTTTCTAAATAGAGGGTAATCTATCATAGGGATACTCTTATTTAGCACATGGATAATGCTTGTCCTTCAAGTCAACTCTTTTTTAACAAAAGAAAGTGTTAATTATTAGAATTGCTATATGACACCACTTGAGTAATGCTTTTCTACTAGTTTACATGTTCTCCCCATATTCATATATGTTTTGGATTTTTCTAAAATTTTACAAAACATTAGTTTGTTTTTGTATATTTTAACATCGGACACAGTGATGTGATCTTTTCTGTGATAAGACTATCTGAAGTCATCTTCTGACATCAATTTCAGTTTATAAAGTGTCCAAACTTTTTTATGAGACTACTTGAAAATTTCCAGTAACAACCATAAAACTTGTATTTCCTAATTTTTTTTACAATATTTTTCCCTTTGAGGAACCCCTTCAGCTTTCTCATATGTATTGTAAAAGTAAGAACTTGTTTGGAAGAATTTAAGGAATTCTAGGTTTCCATAGAACCCTGATAATGAACCACTTAGGGTATGCTGGAGGGTCTCAGACACTTAATCTATCTCTTTTGTTCCAGAAATCAGCAAGGGCTTGAGTCAATTGTATTTATATGGCAATTAAATATGGGATACCACATTTTTTGGCTAGCTTTCCATTCAATATAAAAATAGACCATAACCTTTAGTTAGTACTATTCATTTTCTGTATTCTGCTGATTTTATTACCAAGAATCTAAAAGTTTATTCTAATCTGATTAATTTTCTAGATATAAGCCCTGACACTGCCTTATCACTTGAAGGTAAAGGTTACCTTGCATATACAATAAGCCAGTCTAAAAAGCGGGAGTATCTTCTAAGACACCATATTGTGGATTCAGAGACTGTGTACGTCAATAATTTGGAGATAAAATTCAGAACAAGAAGTGACAATGGAATATTACTTCAGGTTCATGAAAGCAGCAATTACACTATGGTAAAGGTATGTATTTGAGTCAACACATATTATAGTAATGTTACATTTAAATTTAGAATAATTTACAACTCACTTTTTTTTGTTAAGACAAAAGGTTTGTCTGCTTTGGATAACTCAATATCCACATCATTTATTAAAACATAAGGAGATAATAGTGCAGGGTTGACTTTTTTGGCTCCCAATTAGCAAGAACAGATAGGGACACTGCAGGGAAGATGTGCAGTCCCCCTATGACAACAGCCCAGTGCAGTGAATCTAAGCCAAAGACCCCTCAGATGATCAGCTAGTTATCAGGAGATCAGAAAAAGACTGCTGGCTGGCACTTTAAAGGGCAGCATTAAGATAGGTTGGGTGCCCTACATGAGAATCAGTTTTGCATTATCTGCCTAAAACAGGGCTCTAGCACTGAGAATCCTATAAAAAGCATTTTACAGGATGACCGGCATGATAAGAAGTGGTATCCTAACTACAAAAAGCCGTTAATAATAAAAAAATGAATAGGTGCTGTGCTAGTGTTTAGTAAAATATGTTCAAAGCGAAGGTGGTTTTTGCTAACATATCTTGAAGCAGGATATAATAGAGGGAGAGGAGCTGAGCTCTGTGATATATAGGGTTATATGATAGAGGGAGAGAAGCTGAGCTTTGTGATATATAGGGTTATATGATAGAGGAGAGAAGCTGAGCTCTGTGATATATAGGGTTATATGATAGAGGGAGAGAAGCTGAGCTTTGTGATATATAGGGTTATATGATAGAGGGAAAGAAGCTGAGCTCTGTGATATATAGGGTTATATGATAGAGGAGAGGAGCACAGCTCTGTGGTATATAGGGTTATATGATAGAGGGAGAGAAGCTGAGCTCTGTGGTATATAGGGTTATATGATAGAGGAAAGGAGCTGAGCTCTGATATATAGGGTTATATGATAGAGGGAGAGAAGCTGAGCTTTGTGATATATATGGTTATTTGATAGAGGAGAGAAGCTGAGCTATTTGATAAATAGGGTTATATGATAAAGGAGAGAAGCTGAGCTCTGTGATATATAGGGTTATATGATAGAGGAGAGAAGCTAAGCTCTGTTATATATAGGGTTATATGATAGAGGGAGAGAAGCTGACCTTTGTGATATATAGGGTTATATGATAGAGGAGAGAAGCTGAGCTCTGTGATATATAGGGTTATATGATAGAGGGAGAGAAGCTGAGCTCTTTGATATATAGGGTTATATGATAGAGGAGAGAAGCTGAGCTCTGTGATATATAGGGTTATATGATAGAGGGAGAGAAGCTGAGCTCTTTGATATATAGATTGATATAATTTGAAGCAGGATTTCAAAGTAAAATGTTTTGTTTAAATACTAAAAGAGAAAATGAACAGACTTATTTCCCCTACCCACATACAGTGATTGACAGTTTGCTTTGTACACATACTGATACAGGGAAAGCTATCAATCACTGTATGTGGGTGAGGTAAGGAGGACATGTACCATCTTCCTCCTATTAGTATTTTATTAGTATTTTATTTATTTTATCCTATTAGTAGGAGTCCTATTAGTATTTTCTCTGCCTTTCATTCAGAAACCCTGTTTCAAACCATATAAATCTATATATCACAGAGCTCAGCTTCTCTCCTCTATCATAAAACCCTATATATCACAGAGCTCAGTTTCTCTCCTCTATCCTATAACCCTATATATCACAGTGCTCAGCTTCTCTCCTCTATCATATAACCCTATATATCACAGAGCTCAGCCTCCCTCCTCTATCATATAACCCTATATATCACAGAGCTCAGCCTCCCTCCTCTATCATATAACCCTATATATTACAGAGCTCAGCTTATCTTCTCTATCATATAACCCTATATATCACAGAGCTCAGCTTCTCTCTACTATCATATAACCCTATATATCAGAAGCATAACTTGAAGCTCCTGGGCCCTGATGCAAAGAATGAAATAGGGGCCTCCATTTACCATGTGTCTTTACAATACTGGTGTCTTCTTATGTGGCAGAAGGGCTTTTGGGCCCCCTCAGACTGCTGGGCCTGGTAGCGGCTGCTACCTCTGCACCCCCTATAATTACGCCCCTTCTATATATCACAGAGCTCCGCTTCTCTCCTCTATTATATAACCACATTTATCACAGAGCTCAGCTTCCCTCCCTCTATTATATAAATCTATATATCACCGAGCTCCGTTTCTCTCCCTCTATCATATAATCCTATATATCACAGAGCTCAGATCCTCTCCCTCTTTCATATAACCCTGTATATCACAGAGCTCAGCTTCCCTCCTCTATAAAAAAACACTATATATCACAGAGCTCATCTTCTCTCCTCTCTCATATAACCCTATATATCACAGAGCTCAGCTTCTCTCTATCATATAACCCTATATATCACAGAGCTCAGCTTCTGTCCTCTATCATATAACCCTATATATCACAGAGCTCAGTTTCTCTCCCTCTATCATATAATCCTATATATCACAAAGCTCAGCTCCCCTCCCTCTATCATATAATAATATCACAGAGCTCAGCTTCTCTCCTCTATCATGTAACCCTATATATCACAGAGCTCAGCTCCTCTCCTCTATCATATAACCCTATATATCACAGAGCTCAGCTTCTCTCCTCTATCTTGTAACCTATATATCACAGAGCTCAGCTTCTCTCCTCTATCATATAACCCTATATATCACAGGGCTCAGCTTCTCTCCTCTATCATATAACCCTATATATCACAGAGCTCAGCTTCTCTCCCTCTATCACATTCTGCTCTCGGACAGGGCAGCATAAACCACCTGACAGGTTAGCCTTACATTTGTTTCAGACGAATACAAATTTGAATTTGTTTTTAAGGCCAAAATATGTGAAATATTTTCCTCTTCGTTCTGCAGTTGTTGTGCTGTGTTCTACTTTCCCGAACTTACTTTTTTGTGTGTCCCAGAATACATGGTAATCCTGGATACCCTATTTATCATCTGTAACAGTCTCTCTGTTGTGTTCTTCATCAATTGCACACTGAGCCTTATCTAATTTCATATAGGGATCTTTGTCTGTTCTTACATTTGTTTAAAGATGGCAAACAAGTTACAGACCTTGAAAGGTGTTTTGAAGCCAAAAAAGTGTCCCTATCTTCTTCCCCATCAGTCTGAAAAACACAAGTCTGCAGAAGTTACTTCTCCCTAAAGAACCTGATAACTTTAGTCCCTGGCTATGGCTCAGTCGGTCTTGTCATAATTCTAAATGAGAGCAGCAGTAATGCTGGCAAAACATTTTATTGGACAGATCACTAGCCAAAAGTTTCAGGACTTCTGGGATGTGTCCCAATATACATATGTATTTCTATCTATAAATATAAAATATATAGGTAAAGATATATATTTTCATTGGAGTAAAAAAATGCTTGATATTCTGAAGAATCAAACACTTACCATTCATGCCTATTTTGAATAATACAAGATGATAGATGACGTAGAAAATGTGTATCTGAATCACAGGCTCAAATGTATAAATGCAAATTCAAAGGTAAATTCTGGACATAGGCCCACATGTATGCAAAGTGTCTAGGTCTAAGACTTTCTTTGTTGCCCATAACAACCAATCTGGTTTCCCCTTTAATTTCATATAATGCTTTGAAAAAATGGAAGGGGGGCTCTGATTGGTTGCTATGGGCAACAAAGAAAGTCTTAGACCAAGACAGTTTTCATACATATGTCCCCCATAGTTTGTTTTAGAGATTCTTTCAATCAGCTCTTGTACAATTTGGGTTAAAACTCCACATATGATAATGTAATCATATGAACTAAAATTCAGATGTGGGAGATTGCGCAGTAGCAGTTTGCTTTCTAGGGAAGAGATGGCAAGAAATAACAAAGACTGGTCCTCAAACCACAGATGGGGCAGATACATGAAAAAGCCACTAAATGTCTTTTGTAAAAACATTTACAATGCACAATGTGTATTCATTTATCTACCACTCTGCTCTTACTCCTAAATAATTTACTTGGATAAATGGAAAAAATGTCTGATTTGCCCACAATACTTTATTGCTGTTGGTCCAGATTATACTTTTTATTAGGCGAAGCAGAATATGATAAATTTAAATGCAATGCATTCTGTTTCTGAATGACGATAGAATCTGTAGCTAACAAAGAGCAGTGTAACCACAGTAGACCAATTAACAGCTCTTTTACTTATATAAGATGATTATAAAATGTATAGGAATGGTTTTATGAACTCGTAAAACACTACTGCTATTTAGTCACACATGAGTATCTCCAGGTTGAATATATATGCATCTTATGGTTCAAATTGGGTTTGTGGCTTGGTATAAAGCTTTTTTTTATTTCAAGACTTAATTTGGTTTTTCCATCATTTTGGTTCCAGTCCTAATTACCTTGCAAAGTCATGGTCAATTTCAGCTTAGATTAGGGAAATGTTATAATTCTTAAAGTCGAGGAGGTAAAGTTGTGGGAAATGATACATGTATGTTCTATGTTTATCAACTTAGGTGAAGAATGGCAAATTACACTATACGTCGGATGCAGGAGTTGCAGGAAAAGTAGAAAGAAGTGTATCAGAAATGTATGTAGCTGATGGACGGTGGCATACTCTACTAATGGAGAAAAATGGTTCACTTACTTCTTTGTCTTTGGACAAAACCTACAACCGAGATATCCATCATCTAACACACGACTTTGGAGGACTCAATGTTCTAACTCTTCAGCTTGGTGGCTCTCCACATGGACAGATATCTCAAAACAATCAAAATGGTAAAACCATCTTTTTAATTTTTATATATATTTTTACTTTCATTTCATTTTTCTATTCATTTATTTTATTGTATACCTTTAAATGAATAATTTGTTTATTATCCACATAAAATGACATTGTTGTAAATATGTATATTTGATGTATTATTCTGTACATATGGTGTACAAAATACTGGAGGCAGTAAAACTGCATTCTTTCCTTAGCATAATTTCATGTACACTTGTAGGTAATGACATACATTAACATTTTGTCTTGGTGAAAACTTTTACAGTATATTAAGTATAATTTTTTTTAATAAACATGTCCTTTTATTACATATTTTAGTTTGATACACATTCAATTGAACTTGCGAAAGCCTTTGGGTTCGGGACTTCCTGAACCAGAATTTTTTTCTCCAACCCTATCTCTAACCATAATTGTAATTGTAAACGTAAGTTAGTGATGCTCCCATTGTGGTCTAACTTCTGGTCTGATGCCCTGTCCCACGTCATTTCCACTTATTTCACCAAAGGCCCAATATTATGGTTACTGGAAGGGACATAGGACATGACATCTGCATTCACTTATGGTTGCCATAACATTGGTCCATGTTAAAGTAACTGGAAGCAACATCGGACTTGGGGCAACATGTATGAAATAGTTTTTCACCATTTTACTGGCGTAGAATGCACTTAACTGACCCGGCTACGATGTCTAATGCACCTAACATATGTGTTAGGCACATTGTTCGTAAGACTCGACACTTTCGAATGCGCCTAAAATGAAGGGGTGTTCTTACATTCGTAAGATTAGACACATATATGAACGTGGTTCGGCAAAACTAGGCGCATTACTGCTCCGCCAGGCAGACCTATGTCAATGTGGTCTGCCTGAGCCTGAGGAGTCGAAGTGAAGCTGGATCTGCTGTAAGGGGCAAAATGTCCAATATTTCTCAACTTCCACCAGTACAACAATAAAAAGTATTTTCTAATAATTATCAAACTGTATAAAATTTAATTATTTAAATTTAATGAAAAATGTGATCATATAAAATTAATATAAAAATATATAATATCCCCAAAATATAGAAATATCTCCTATAAAAGGTTTTTAAAATTCATAGAATCCTAAACTAATTTTACATTAAATAACCCACTGATTATGTTGTTCAGATTTTCATATTTTAAATTTTTACTACATTAAATTTAAAATTTAGTTTTGCTGCTCTCACCTTTTATTCTGCATACAGCAAGAGTCAGCACAGCACAGGTCTTGTTGGGACCTGTGGTCCTCCAAGCAGGATCAGTACCATAGTTTCTATTCACTGACATCTTTTCTCTTATTTCCAGCCTATCTATAGCCTTTATACACGTTATGTGCCTAAGTTCCGTAATGCGCCTAACACACAAGCGACGTGCAATGAACTTTACACACCATTTATGAACACACAAAAACCACTTTCATACATCAGGCGCATTATACACTGAAAATGAGACTCGATTATTCACTTCGACATGCCTGCCTTCATACATATCGCCCTTGAAGTCTGATATAGCTTCCAGTTACCATGACATTAGGCCTCTGGTGAAGTAATTGGAAGTGAAGTTGGAAGTTAATTAACCCCTTAAACAGCCTTAACTATAACTTATGGTTTGGGTTACAGTCATGGTAGAGTTTTAGGGTTAAGGTTACAGATATAATAGATCTTTTGGTGATTTTTGCCAAAAACTGATTCAGGAAAGCATTTGAATCCAAAGTACAAAGTTACATATTACAGACTCAAATCATGTAAAGCAGGAAATTATATAATGTAAAAAACATGGTTGCTAGAATGGTATATTAAATTTTTTTTTTACCTTTCTTATAGGCTTTGATGGCTGCATTGCCTATGTGAAGTATAACCGGGAAAATCTTCCATTCAGTGGTAAACATGATATGGTTGGCATATCTAAATCAGAGTCATCAGTTAAACTAGGATGTAGAGGTCCTAATATATGTGCCAGCAACCCCTGTTGGGGGGACTTAATGTGCATAAATCAGTGGCATGCATACACCTGTGTACCTCCTGGAGATTGTTCCTCAAGCCCTTGCCAAAATGGAGGAAGTTGTGAACCTCATCCCCAATCTGGATTTAACTGCATCTGCCCTGAGACACACTCTGGAAAACTCTGTGAATCTGTTGTAGCTTGTCTTGGTGTAGTTTGCCCACAGGGTAATGTTTGTAAGAGTGGACTAAATGGAGGATATATTTGTACTTTAAGCACACACACTGAGCAGCTGTCTCTCCCACTTTGGGCTGTCCCAGCAATTGTTGGAAGCTGTGCTACTATTCTTGCTCTGCTGGTCCTTAGCTTGATTTTATGTAACCAATGCAGAGGAAGAAAAAATAAAGTGCCAAAAGAGGAGAAGAAACCAAAAGAAAAGAAGAAAAAGGGAAGTGAGAACGTTGCTTTTGATGACCCTGACAATATCCCTCCCTATGGGGATGACCTGACTGTGAGGAAGCAGCCTGAAGGGAACCCTAAACCTGATATTATTGAAAGGGAAAACCCATATCTCATATATGATGAAACCGATATACCACACAGCTCAGAAATCATACCTAGTGCTCCGTTAGCTATGCCTGATACGGAAATAGAGCACTATGATATTGATAATGCCAGCAGTATTGCTCCCTCTGATGCTGATATTATTCAACACTATAAGCAGTTCCGGAGCCACACTCCTAAATTCTCAATTCAAAGGCATAGTCCACTTGGCTTTGCACGACAATCTCCACTGCCTTTGGGTGCAAGCAGTTTAACATATCAACCATCCTATAGCCAGGGACTTAGAACTGCTACACTTGGCCATTCCGGTTGTCCGCCTCCTAATGCTTTGTCTCGTCATAGTCCAGCACCGTTTTCCAAGTCGTCAACATTTTACAGAAGCAGTCCAGCACGAGAACTACATCTTTCATCTTTGGAAATGCATAATGATGTCTGTCAGCCCGGTATTTTTAATTATGCAACTCGTCTGGGTAGAAGAAGCAAGAGTCCTCAAACAATGGCAGGCCATGCCTCCAGACCAGGAAGTCGCCTTAAGCAACCTATAGGACAGATTCCTATGGAAGGTGGACCGCCTGTTGGTCTTTCAATAGAGGAAGTTGAAAGACTTAATACTCCCAGACCAAGAAACCCAAGTATCTGCAGTGCAGACCATGGGAGGTCTTCATCAGAGGAGGACTGCCAGAGGCCTCTTTCAAGAATAAGGAATCCAGCAGATGGAATTCCTGCTCCAGAATCTTCATCTGATAGCGATTCACATGAGTCCTTCACATGCTCAGAAATGGAGTATGATAGAGACAAGCCAATGGTGTACACATCAAGAATGCCAAAATTAACTCAAGTTAATGAGTCAGATGCTGATGATGAAGACAATTATGGTGCTAGACTTAAGCCCCCGGAGATATCCAGGCCGCAGAGCCGAGGGTGGGCCTTCAGGAGCTCAATCACCAACAGCCACTCTACCAGCTGATAGTACATTACCTATGAAGCTATCCCAGCAAGCTAGCAATTTCAACTGGGACAATCTATTGAACTGGGGTCCAGGTTTTGGGCATTATGTAGATGTTTTTAAAGATCTGGCTTCACTACCAGAAAAGGCTTCAGCAAATGTAAATGAGGAGTCTAAGGCAAGTCCATCTAAAACAGGTTCTAAAGATGGAGAAACAGAACAATATGTCTAGAAATATGACATAACTGGATTGTTAAATTGCAAACGCTTATGACAGTCAAACATTATATGTTTGTTTACAACAAAACGTCTCCATTTTAAGAACCGGCCAGTGCAGTCTATAATTTAAGGAGACATTTTTAAAATAATAAACTTATTGCTGCTGGAAAGGACTGAGATGTATTTAAAACAATTGTGTTCATTATTCAATTTACCTGCATGCATTACACTTCACAACATAATTTCCAGCATGCACAATGTTAAGTAGACTTCCTACTTTAAACTGGTCCCATTGTGATATTTGTGGATGTTATAATTGATGTTGTTTTTCTCAGTTATGTTAATAATACAGATACAGTGCTTCATTTTTTTTAATTGCTCTGAAGGGATGGAGACATTGAAGGCCAGATTCTTCTTAAAAACTTCTAATGTACCTAGACTGTAACCTTCCAGATAAACAATAATAACACAACATATTGGAAAAATGGGTGAAAAAAAGGGATTATAGTAGATTCAAGATGGACACACCATAGAATCTTCTTTACATGAGTTTCAAATGAAGAACAAAAGTAAATTAGTATATAAAAAGTTATAAAATTAAGGCACATTTCATTCATTGCTTTCAGATGATTTATTTTTGTAAAGACTTTTCCAAACACTCACTAAAAATGGGAATCTTGATACTAGTTTTTACTGAAATTCTTACATAGATATTTGTATGTTGACATTTGAACTTCACTTTTGTGATACTTTGTACTGTGGAACAATTTTTTAAAGTGCTTTTATCTGATCTGTTTTTTTGATATTGGTATATTTCCTATGCTGTATAGTTTTCTTACTTTCAGGGAAGGCAAGAAAATGCTTTTCTGTAAATCTGTTACTTGTGTAACATACATATTTTTCAAATTTTGATACAATTGTAACATATCAGTATGCATTTTTCTTCTTGTAAATGTCAATAATAAAATTAAATATTTATTTAAAATATTGTGTTTGGAAGGTAAGATACTTTAGTGTTACATATTTATAGTGTACATAATCATATTCTTATATAGTAAGATAAACAACTGTACTTTAAAACTGAAAGTCTATCTCTGCTTATAAAATTCTAATATATAAAGACAGTGGTAACAAAACAATAAATCACAATCTAGACTACAACAGGAGAGCTCACTATATCACCAGCAGACTCTTCTTCTAGTTTTAACACAATGGAGAACCTTCATCCTCATAGACTTGTTTTTTTTATTTGCCTATTAGCAAAATGCTTATTGGCAAATCAAGTCGGTCTTGTGAGTCTTTAAAGGGATTTCCTATCTCACACATTGATTGCATATCAGTAGGATATGTCATCAATGTGTGGTAAGTGTGCATCCCAGTGATGGTCCACTCGATTGTACTCAGAACTCCCATTGAAATGAATGAGAGAGTTCCAATCTCCTCTCCATTTTCAAGGAGCCTTTTGAAGGCCTGATATTGAGATAGGTGCGGGTTTCAGAGGTGGGAGTAACACTTACCACATATTGATGACATTATACTATCGATATGCCACCGATTTATGATATGCCTTCCTAATATACACTTCAGCACAAAACACAGCATTAAGGATGCTAGTACATGGTTAAATACTCTTGCAGACATTTCTGACAATTTTACAGAAAATGTATGCTAAACTGAGACAGCATGAATGATCAGACACCTTCTAACATAATAAGGCTATGATGTTCTTTTTCTAAGTGTAGAGCACCATAACTGTAAATCTGTATTTACTTTATGGGTGATAAAACAGTATTTTATTATCCGTTGGGATGATATATGTCAGTACAATTTTTTATTTTTTAGTTTTTGCTTTAAACAATAGAATATTGTGTTGTCAGTCGTATTATTCTTTTCAGCGATATCAAGTAAAACTAAAGCATGTGTCTATATACTTTTTTTCCTTATTAGATGGGAGCCTAAACAATGCATAAATTGCAGCTAGTTGGAACTATATGTTGTTAATATTCCAGACATCATCATTTGACAGAAGGTTCAAATGTGATGTGAACAAAAGGAAAAAATACTCAGTATTAAAGTAGTGGAGTATTTTTAAAGGGGTAGTCCTGTACAAATAGCTCCTTTATAATAAAAACCAGTATAATAGTAGGTCAGTTATCATGGGTCTGGCTTTGCTAACTCCTACTAATCAGCTGTTATTGCTGGGCTAGTCGCTTGTGGCTCGATATATATACGCAAAGTTTAGCAAACAATTCCATGTTAAAATCTATGTACAATCCAACTGCTATTCATTTAAATGAGCAATTTGCACTGTATTTGACACTGAACTACAGCACAGATTTTCTTCACCATTTCAAATTCATGGTGTGGAAAAAAAGAATGGACAAATCCATTCTTTGAAGTGGATTCTGCTTTGGTAGGTGTGATATTGAGTAAACCCATTGCAATGCAGCTAACACACATCCAAATGAGAGGCAAAAACTGCCACTGCAAAGTAAAAATCTTTCGCAGAAATTGTCTCGGATTTCTGCTGAGAATTCCATATTAGATTTTTTTAGATATGAAAGACCTAACATGTAAAGGGGAAACAAATATACAAGGGATACAAGGTGAAAATCACAGTATCCAGTTAATGGGTTGCACTCTCAATTCTCATACCATGTGACTTGAAGCCAAAGATTGGGAGTACTGACTCTTTCTTGTATGATTGAAGGTCTGGTGGATTTAAGGTGGTAAGCTTGAATCTGGCAACCAGGCACATGATATAAGAACTGAACGTTCTGCCCATTTACTGGGTAGTGTGTGGTTAATTGCACAACCTTCATTGGAAATCTGCAGTAACAGGGAAAATCTGTCAAAGAAAATGTGGTCTTAATAAATGGGAGAACTTTTTTGAAAAGTGTCATAAATTAATAAAATAAAAAAAGCAATAGCTTATTGGGTTATTAACGGTGTCTTCCGACTGTTCAAAATGCCGTAGCTCCTCGTCTCCTCGCTATCCATATTGGATGTTTATGTATGCTGCAAAGAACATGGACTGATCACGCTTTGATCGCAAGTATACAAGAGCTGTTTCTACACGTTTATGATGCGTTATTTATTGAATTGGTCCAAAAATATGGACAGTGTATAAAGTGAATAAAAAGCAATTGATATATAAGTGTCCTTCATCACGATTCCAAAATGCTTGTTCCTCCATTGAAGCATGGTGAAAAATAAAAGGCAAGAAGTATACTTACCTCTTGAACACTCTTGTTCCATTGCCGCAGCCATCCCGGTGATCCTGGCTGTAGCCCTTGTTCATGTGACAGGTGCAGTTATTTAGAGGCCACAGCGGTCACATGTGCTTGAGTGTTACGGCCTGTGATTGGCTGAACGTTTCACTTCAACGATGAATATGGAGGGTTACTGCCAGAATCACAAGGATGGCTGCAGCAATGGAAAGAGAGCAGCCAGGAGGTAAGTATACTTCTTGTCTTCTATTTATCATTATTCCCTAATGGACGAGTGGACATTTCGAACTGTAGGGAGCACCCCTTTAACAAATTAACTTGTTAGTGGTCACTATTTGTCAGTTAGGGAATTATGATTTAATCTCACATTTTTAACTCTCCAAACCATAGAGACATGAAACAAGATACTATAACATCTGATAATGGCTGAAAGTGTGGGTAGATTTACAAATGGGTTAGACATCTTTATTAAGAAATTATTTACAGTGTTACTGGTAGTTATTTTTTAAGTGCTAATACAGTGATCTATCCAATGAACAAGGACTTCATTGTCATTCTACTACAACTTGGTTGGTTGACATGTACATTTTTTTGGATCAAGAAGTTAAACTTGGTAGACTGATCTATTTCACAACCTACTAGCTGTTACCTTGTAATAAAAAGTTTTCTGTTTAGGACCCTTACATGGAAGTCAGATTCTAGAGCTGTTATGAATAGTGTTGAGCGATTATTATAGACAAAGTTGAAATCGGCACAGTTTTTATGTTGATCGAAATTTTTAGATAAAGCGATAATTAAAGGTTAAATCTGTGCATCATCTATTAAATCGCGCCATTTTCGGCGCTTCCTGTCTTTTTGGCGGCCAGCAAATCAGCTACAGAATAGAGCAGGGTGTGTCCGACGTCATGACTGGGATGTGTATGGTTGCGATTGGCTGGAAAAATCACATGAAACCCCGTTTTACATAGAACAGCCCTTCCTGTTCACCTCAGTGTCTCTCAACGTCTCATAGGAGTAAAGGGCGTGCGCTCTGCCTGTGTCCAACCAGCTCAGCGAAATTATTCTATTCCTCCACAGAGAAAGGGTCTACTGTTTGCTGTGATCCTTACAACTTAGTTAGAAATTTGAGATTGGAAGATTTTATAAGTTAGGTAGAGAATTTTAAAGGAGCATCTACCGCTGTAAAGTCACGGGGGATACGGGAGGGGGGGGGGGGCCCGCGGGCGAATACAGAGAAGCTCTATAAAGAATACTGGATAAAGTTCACCAAGACTTTGTGTAGACATTGCACTGCAATAGCTTATTATTTAACATTTTCTATTGAAATTTTTCCGGGATATTGGGCAGCCTAACTTATATTAGGAACACATTTTTTTCTAGAACTCGGGACTCTTTGTTAGGTGCAAAACCCATTTTAATTATCAGTAACTTTTCAGATGGGTATCATTTTAAATTTTGCCCATTCCACCTTTTGATATATCCACCTTGCAGAAAAATTAGAACCAGAAATTTTTGTAGTCACCGGGGGGAAGGTGCCAAAAATACCTTTAAAATCCAAAAAATTTTTCAGATCTTTTTTTTTTTTTCACTTTTGCCACTACAGCTTTGTTCATTAGGCACCTTGCACTTAAATTGAATACGCAATTTTTGTAGTACCCCAAGGGAATTGATGGGTGCCAAAAAAACCTTTTATTATCCAATACTTTACAGATCGTTTTTTTCAACTTTTGCGCACTACGCTTTTCATTGAGGCACCTTGCACTTGAATGTGAATACGAAATTTTGATCACCACGGGTGAATTATAGGTGCCAAAAAACCCTTTTATTATCCAAATAAATTTCAGATAAGTGTTTTTTCATTTTGGCCACAACAGCTTGTTCTTGAGGACCTTGCACAAAATGTAATACAGCAATTTTGTAGTCACCCGGGGGAAGATAGGGCCAAAAATACCTGTTTTAAACCGAATACATTTCATACAGCAATTTTGTTTTGATTTGAGGGAAAATTTTGAAAATTTTAGCGTGATTTGCCGTTTTTTAATAAGAGTTTTTCCCAAAACTCTTCCATCCCTTTTTTCAAATTTTTTTATTTTTCTAAACATGACGAAATGCGGGGGAACGAGCAAAGAGGGGGGTAGGACATGGGGGAGGGGAAACAGAAAGGGCTCCTTCCAGTGTTGGGCGACAACACGAAAGCCAGGACGCGGTTGCGGGACCGAGGCCTGTCATCGCGGGGCAGGGCCCGTGAATCTCTAAGGGAAACAGCGCCCCAATCTGTCCTTCTGTTAATGCAACCTGCATCCAGCACAATTGTCATTTTTAAATTTTTTGGGGGCATTTTGCTGTGACAGCAGCAACTACAGGTCCTATTTTAAAAAATTTTGGTTTTTCTAACAGACATTTGTTTTTCACAATTGTCAATAGTGGCTCAAAAGGGGGATGGGGCTGTCAGAAACAGGAATAGTGGGCACGTTAATGGACACATATTTCAAAATGACTTGTTTTTGCAAGACTTTAACTACATCAATCCCTTATGAAAACCCATTTAATAAAAAAAAAAAAGAGAAACAAAGACAGGTGGGGTTCCATCCATTTTTTAAAAATTTTTTTTCTAGAATTAAACACTAAAAAAAATTGCATGTACAAAAAGCTGGTAAAAAAATTTCCTCTGAATTTTACAAAAAGGGGGTCAGGGAAAAATTGACCAATGAAAGGTTATTTAGAGGGCATGGAGTATGAGCACGGACAGAGAACAAATACAAAACAATTTTTTTTTCCCCGCACGTTGAGTAAAATGAAAAAAGAATGCCAAGAAAAAGGGGGAAAACCCGGGGGGAACAGGAGCGTTTTAACCCCCATATTTTCCAAAATGAAGCTCAATTTGGTCCCCCACTCATACGGGGGGGCAAGCGCTACCCAGGACATGGGCAGGTATTC
>JAODAL010066635.1:0-17672 GCA_025379985.1 Phyllomedusa bahiana | reverse complement strand
TTCTCTTTGGCCAATACCCCAATTTTCAATCCACTCAGGCCGGTTTTCTGCGTATACATAACATTGAAAAAAAATACCAAATTTTTCCACATCACTTGATTTGGCTGGCTGTTCTTTGATCATTTACTATTGGGAATAAAGGAATACAAATTTGGGGCTCAGGGAAAAATTCCTTGGATTGTTTGCTTTTCACTCATACATAAAGGATTGTAGTAGTCCTAAACCAAAAAGTCTTTCATGACACTTACTGTATGGTTACTTATGGGGTATACATAAGGGAATTGTCCAGCCATCCCCCAAGTGCTCGGAACCCCATACTGGTTGGCCTTTCTTTCAGGAAAATTACGGGAGCATGAAGACCAATCCCAAAGTGGGGTTTAAAAAACCATTTAAAAAATTCGTTTCTTCCAGGCAAAATACAATTCATTTCATATTTGTGAGGAAAATTTCGGGTTTTTTTTTGGCATTTCCATAAATCAGGGAAATTAAAAAGAAAACAAGTTTTTGGGACCAATTAAATTGGATGTTTTCTGCGTTAAAAAGGGAGTTGTAAACCAATCAAAAAGTTGGTTTAAAACCACCTTTTTACCGCCGCTTTTACTGATCTTCATACAGCAGTTAACCATTCCATTGTTTCAGGCCCCTTCCTTACTTGGCTTTCTTCTGCATTCATTAATCTTGCATTTTGTGGACCAATCCCCTTCTCTTTGGCCCACTTTCCCTTTCTGTTTCTTTGGGCATCACAGCCATTCCCAATTTACCCAATGGCCAAAACACCTTTCGCTTTCGGCTTTCCCTCCCTTCTATTTTTGGCGGAACGATTTCCCAATTTTAGCGGCACACCTTTTACCTCTTTTGGGCGGCCTCAATCATCCTCAGGCTTTTGGCCAATACCAGCCTCGTCGGCCCACCATAACCTTTCTGATTGGGCCGCATTATCTTCAGAGACAGGAGTGAAAAAACAAAAACGGGCTCGGGGCATTTCTTGCTTGGCTGTTCTCTGACCAAATAAAACATGTAGCCGCTAATCACAGTCTGCCCCAGCCATCCTTTTACACTTCTATTTTCTCTCCACAAAGTTAGGGAGTTTGGAAATTCCCTGACTCTCCACAACTTTATTGGTTGCTTTGCAGGTCATAACAAATTTCCATTAGAAAATACCAAAGTCTGGTGGCCCATTTTGGGGGTTGGTTTGTTCCCAGGTCTAAAATACCCGGCAAGGGTTTTGGGTTCCCAGGGGGCTGGGCCCCCTTTACCGGCTGCTCTTCTGCAGTCATACTACGCGTGCAACCCTTCCCCATTCTATCACCCCTTTTAAAAATGGTTTCTTCTCGTCTTTTTCGCATTCCAAATTCCCCCAAGTTGTTCATGGCCACTGTTACGGGATGATGTTCTTCTCGTATAATAAAAATTTAAAGCAATTTCCCCAATTGGCCTCAAGGGTTTCTTTCCCTGTTAAATGCCTCAGCAAACTCAAGTTAGTTTACACAATGCCTTTACAAACTTCGGGGCCACCACCTTTAGGGGGTCTGGGCTTTTCTTCTGAGGTCATACATAAAAAGGCAGTTTTAGAGCCAATACCAAAAAGTCTGGCTCGGCACCCCTTTCCCGGGGTCCTTTTCTTTGAAGGTTTTAAATACAGGGCTTTTGTAGACCCCAATCCCAAAAGGTCTGGCTCAGGCACCCCCTTTTTTACCTTTTCGGGTTTCCCTTTCAGGTCATACTTTCGGGGCAGTGTAGAGCCAATACCACAATTTCGGCTCAGGCACCACTTCCCCCCTGTTCTGGCTGGGCTTTTGCGGTCAAAAACATTGGGGCAGTGGAGGCCCCGAAATCCCAACAAGTCCGGCCCCAGGCCCCACCTTTTCCCCTTTTCTGGTGTTTTTTCGCGGGTCATCCCATTCAGGACAGGGGTAGGCCAATACCCAAGCCTGGTTTCGGGGCACCCCCTTTAACGGGTCGGGTTTCTTCTGCAGGTTTCCCTTTCCGGGCAGTGAGAGCCAAATCCCCAAGCGGGCTCAGGAAACCCCCCTTTACCCGGGCCCGGTTGGCTGTTCTTCTGCGGGTCAAATTACAGGGAAAGTTTTTGGACCCCAATACCAAAATTTGGCTAAGGCACCTTTACCCGGTCTGTTTTCTTCTGCAGGTCATCTTTACGGGGGCGTGAGACCCAATTTCCCCAAGTCTGGCTCAGGCCCCACCCTTTAAACCTTTGGCTGTTCTTCTGCGGGTTTCATAAATAGGGGGCAGTGTAGAGCGAAAAATTTAACCACAAGTCTGGCTAAGGCACCCCCTTTCCCCCCCCTGGCTGGTGTTCTTCTGCGGTCATAATACAGGGAAGGTAGACCCAAATACCAAAAGTCGGGCCCTTCGGGGCACCATTTTTAAACCCTGGTCTGGTGTTCTTCTGCAGGTCAAAATTTTTCGGGGCGTGTAAAGAAAATACCACAAGTTGGCTGGGGGGAAAACCCCCTTTCCCCTTGGTCTGGCTTTCTTCGGCGGGGCCCATACTTAGGGCAGTGTTTCCCAAATCCCACAAGTCGGGGACCCCGGGGCCCCCCTTTAAACCGGGTCTCCCTGTTCTTTGAAAGGTTTTACATACGGGAAAGTTTTAGGGGCCAAATTTCCACAAGTCTGGCTCAGGAAAAAATTTTTACCCGTTTTTGATCTTTGCGGGTTTAAAAATACAGGGCGGTAGGCCTTACCCCCAATTCTGGCTAGGCACCCCTTTTTCCCTGGTCTGTTCTTTTGGGTTGTAAAATTTACCCTAAAAAGGGCCAGGTCCAAGGTTTTTTTGAGCCTAAATTAACCAAAAAATTTCGGCCTCAGGACCACCTTTTCCCCTGGTCTTTTCTTTTTGAGGTATACATACGGGCAGTGAAAGGGGCCAAAAACCAAGTCTGGCTCAGGCCCCTTTTTTTACCCTGGTCTGTTTTTTTCGGGCGGTCTTACATAAGGGCATTTGTGGGGCCAATACAAAGTCTGGCTCGGGGGCACCCCCTTTTCCCCTTTGGTCTGGCTGTTTTTTTGCGGGTCATACATTCAGGCAGTGTAGAGCCAATACCACAAGTCTGGCAGGCCCCACCTTTCCCCGGGGTTTGGGCTTTTTTTGGCGGGGTCAAAACTTTCGGGCAGTGGTAGACCCAATTTCCACAAGTTTTTGGCTCAGACCCCCAATTTCCCTTTTGGGGGCTTTTTTCTTTGCGGTCTTCCCTTTCGGGGCCGTGTAGGGGCCAATACCACGGGTCGGGGTCGGGCACCACCCTTTACCGGGTTTGGGTTTTCCCTTTGCAGGTCCCCTACAAAAGGGGCAGTTTTGGGGCCAAAAACCAAAAGTCGGGCTCAGGCCCCATTTTTTCCCGGGGGTTTCTGTTTTTGCAGGTCATTACAAAAGGGGCATTTGGGAAAAAATTCCAAAAGGTCTGGCTCAGGCACCCCCTTTTTCCCCCTGGTCTGGCGGGTTTTTCCCTGCGGGTTTAAAATTTTACAGGGCGGGTGAGGGGCCATATCCCCAAGCCCGGCCCTCAGGCACCACTTTACCCTTTTTTGGTGTTCTTTGCGGGTCTTAATAAAAGGGCAGTTTAGGGCCAATCCCTACAAGCCCGGCTAAAAGGCAATCCCTTTACCCTGGTTGGTGTTCTTCTGCAGGTCATACTTTCCAGGGAAGTGTAGAGCCAATCCCACAAGTCTGGCTCAGGGCACCTCCCTTTCCCCGGGTTTGGTGTTCTTCGCTGGGTTCATACATTCAGGGGCAGTGTAGACCCAAATACCACAAGTCTGGTCAGGCACCACCTTTACCCTGGTCTGGCTGTTCTTCCCCCAAGGTCAAACATTCAGGACATTTGAAAAGGCAAATACCCACAAAGCCCGGCTCGGGGGCCCCCCTTTTCCGGGTCTGGGCTTTTCTTGAGGTCATCATACAGGGCAGGTAGAAAAATTCCCAACAAAGTCTGGCTTAGGCCCCCACCTTTACCCGGGGTTCTGGGGGTTTTCCCGCGGGTTTTCATACATACAGGGCAGTGTGGGGCCCAATCCAACAAGTTGGGCTCAGGCACCACCTTTTTCCCCTGGGTTTTGGCTGTTCTTCTGAGGTAATAAAAAGGGGAAGGGGAGAAAAATACCACAAAGTCGGTCAGGCCCCCCCCCTTTCCCCCTGGCCCTGGCTGTTCTTTTGCGGGTTTCATCCCTTCGGGGCCGTGTAGACCCAAATTTCCCCCAAGCCCTGGCTCGGGAAAACCACTTTTCCCCGGGGTCTGGTGTTCTTCTGGGAAAACAGGAATGAAAAATCCTAAATTTCCCCCCAGGGCTTTTTTGGGTTTACGAAGGGAAATTTAAACCCACAAGTCTGGTTTCAGGCACCACCTTTACCCGGGGCTGTTTCTGCAGGTCATAATCCCTGGGGCCTAAAAGCCGGTGGTTTATTTTTGCCCCCAATTACCTTAACCAAAAGTCTGGCTCAGGAAACCCCCTTTACCCGGGTTTGGGTTTTCTTTGAAAGGTCTTTACTAGGGGGGCCCCAGTGGTAGAGCCAATCCCCAAAACCAAATTCCTGGTTTTCCAAGCCCCTCCTTTACCACCGGGGCTGGAATTTTTCTGGCTGTTCTGGGGGTGTTTCCCCCTAGGTTTGTTGTCAAACACTCATAAATATGTCTTATCCTATGAATGTGATGCGATGCCCCCCAGAGCTCCCCAAATCTTTGGCGCATTACAAAGCTTTCCGGGGGGCCGTTGCGTTTGCGCCAAAAGGAATGTAAATGTTTTTACATCTATAGAACGGGGATATGACGCTTTTTGCAAAAATTTCCCACCAAAACATGGCACACCCCCGTTCTTTGGTGGGGGCCCCTTTTTTTTTGGGGGGAAAAAAAAAAAACCAGTTGCTTCAGATTCTTATGTTTTGATGTTTTTCTTTCTTTTTAAATTTGATAGATTTATTGCAAGGGTTGAAAAAATTTTTTGCTGTTTGCACTTTTTTAAATGTCAGAACATGGCTTTTTTGCTCTGAAAATCAATTTTGTGTTTCACCATAATTCCCACTGCGTGTTTAAACGGAAAATGTCCATTAGATTTTAAAGGTCTAGGAGCTTGTTCACATTGTGTTTTATAATTTTGCTGTGTCAAATTTCTCCTTTGTATTTTGGGCTGGTGCCAAACGTTTTGGGTACCCTGAAAAAAACCCCCCTGCCCCTTAAATTGAAACAAAATTAGGGGCAGCAAAAGGGTGGGGCATTTCCCTCAAAAAAGGCAAGTAGAGTTTAATGGTAATTTCTTTTTAATAAAAAATTTTTTTTTTTTTAAATTTTTGGCCACACAATATTTTTTTTTTTCCTTCGGCCCAAGTGATTTTCCTGTTCAGGTTGTGGGTGGTTCTACAGTTTCAGGCTCACATTTCCTAGACTTTGACCCTGTTCGACAAACCCCGTGTCGACACATTTTAAAAGTTTGCTGTTTGTAGTTTAAACCTGTTGGGAGGGATATTGGGGGGTTGGGAAAGGGGTTTTTAAACAAAAGGGGCCCAGAGGCTCACAGGCTCTAAGGGGTTTTAAATTTTGTCTTTAAAAAATAGATAAGCACCCCCTGAGCGGCGGGAAAAGGGAAAAAAAAACGGGGAGAAATGTCCCCCGGGCCCTAAACCCTTGCTACAACAGAGAAAAATGGTTCGTAACCTAGGAAGTTTGGGGGGTTAATATCAGCCCAGGCTTTCCTCAAACTGCTTTCTCCAGTTTTGGGGGAAACCCTTAAAAGCTGGGGGGGCCGGGCAGTTTGAGGATGCCTGATTTTAGTCTAACCTTTTTGGAAAAGAAAAGGGGTTTTTCCGATCAAAACAAATTTTAAACTTGGTGGAAATAAGTTTTTGAATTTTCCCCTTTCCCCCAAACCAAATTTTGTTTAAAAACCCCCAAAAACAAATTTTTTTGGGAAATGGGGGGAATGGAAACCTTTCCTATAAAAGCCTTATTTTTTTTAAATAAAGTTTTTTTTGGAGTTTTTGGCAATGCCCCGGGAAATTCATGGTTGGGAAAGGGGGGCCCCAAAAAAGGGGTTAAAAACAAAACAAAACCCTTTCCCCCCGTTAAATAGTGGGAGTGCCACAAAAGGAATTTTTTCGGAATTTCCCGCTTCGGGTTAAAAAAAAATTTAAAGGGGATCCAAATCTTCTGGTGGGTTTTTTAAATTTATTTGGGACCTGTTTAGGTCTAAAAACTCCCCTTTTTTTCCCCTTGGGTTTTTACTATGGGCAAGAGGGGTGAGTTTTAGCCTAAACAGTTTTTATACATGGGGCCCCAAAGGGGGGTAAAAGGGCCCGGAATTTTGGTTTTTGGCTGGGTATTTTTGGGGGCAATGCTGTTTCACACCAAGAATTTCCCTGAGGTCAAGGGGTTTTAAAACTTGGGAAAAATTTTTGTGAAAACCAACCCAAAAAAATTTCGGGGGCTTGGGCCCTTTAAAAAAACTTGATAGGCCAGGGAGTAAGCCCCACCGGGTGGACGTTTAGGGGGTTGTTTTTTAATCCCAACAAGGGTTGAGTTAATAAGCAGTGAAGCCATAAGAGTTGGAAGATGTCCAAGTGTGTGGGCAAAGACTACAGTAAAAACCAAATTTATCCTTTTGACAGATTTTAAGGGGCGGGCTTAAAATGAACCCTTTTCCATCCTCTTCTAGGATGTTCCCAAAAGGGAATTTTATAACCCCTTTTGTTTTAAAGCCCAGGTTAAAAAAAAAACGTTAAAAAGGGATAGAAAGGGGGAGATGTCCGGCTGAGATTTTTTTTTCAGTAGGGGGTGACCCAAACGGGCTTTAAATTTAGGGCGGGTTTCTTTCTTTTTTCAAGTCATTAGCTGCTCGTGTCGGCCATTTGGCAATAGCATGATTTCTTTCCCTTTTAATTTTTGTTCTAAAGGGGTGAGCTAAAGGCAAGTCCTGGGGCCTTTGACTGCATTTTAAATTAGGGATTTCTGGGGAAAAGGGTTGGAACGGAAAAAAGGGGCTGGGGACCCTTTCTTCATAAGGGGGTGGCCCCGGGTTTGAAAATTTTAACGGGAAAAATTTGGTGGACATAAAACTGCCCAGATCTTAAAAAAATATTCGTTCTATATTGTGAAATTGGCTAAAAAATTTCAGAGGGGTTTTTTATATGGGAGGGCGGGTTTTGGAATTCGGTCATCTATGTTTCATGAATTCAGTTCTCCTTTTAAACCATTTTTAAAATTGTAATTGGACTTTTATTACAGGGATTATCCAGGTCACAGAAAAAAAAAATGGGATGGCTTGCCTGAGTCTTCATGAATCTTGCTGTGATGTTTCTTTCTGTGTTCTATGTAGTATTCCTTCTTTTCCTATTTGAAAGCTGTTTTCCTTTTTTTCTGTTAAAACTAAAAACCCCCAGAACCCTTTTTTTTTGGCTGTGCTTTGTTTTGTTAATATCCCCCCAAATCTCGTCTTCCCTGGGGTTGATAGTATTAAGGGGTTGTTCATCTAAAATTTTCCCCTTGGGATTCAATGAATGAAAAAAATGTGCTTGTTTCCTGCCTTCCGGGTTTCAAGCTGCGGGGAATTAGCATATGGGGCCCATGTATTTCGGGATTTCCCTCTGTTTTATTTCTAGTTTAAAATTAAAATTTAACCTTCACTGAGGCCCAAAGAAGCTTCTGAGAAATGAAAAACCAGTAATTTAAAACTGTCTTGTCTGAAAAATCAGATAAAACACAACCCTCTACAAAAACCGCTCCCCTGTGTGATGACATCACCCCCTTTCTATCAGTTTGAACAAAACACAGGGGATAAGGAGAACACGGTTCGGTCATTGGGGAAAACCCCGGAGAGAAAAGGAACCAAAAGGTGTTAAAATTCATTTGGGTAGCCCCTTTTAACATAAAAAAAATGAACAAAGAAAATATTTTTGGGGAAAATGTCTTCATTTCGTTTTCTCTACATCTTGAAAGCTATTCTTTGTAGTGAGACAACCCCTTTAATAGGCAGGAACAAAAGGATGTGGCTTCAAAGTCTGCCCTAAAAAAGCCACACCCCTCTTCACCTGCTCTCCTGGACTTGACACAAGAAACTTGGAGGTTTGTGTCTCGACACACTGAAAACAGCTAACGTAGAACTACAGGAAGCTGACCAAAAATTTTAATAAGAATATATTACAAAATGGAACTTTTGGAGAGATTTAGAAAATACTTTTTCTATTAGACAATCAATCCCTAATTGTTACCTATTATATCCAATGTTGTAGAGACACTAAAGCCAAATAATAAAGCAAAAAAAAAAAATTGCAT
The DNA here is from genome assembly GCA_025379985.1 of Phyllomedusa bahiana. Taxonomy (NCBI): domain Eukaryota; kingdom Metazoa; phylum Chordata; class Amphibia; order Anura; family Hylidae; genus Phyllomedusa; species Phyllomedusa bahiana. The sequence continues at coordinate 9,393 of JAODAL010066635.1, read as the reverse complement.
CTAAAAGTAAAGCAGTTGGAAGGTTTTTTTTTATAGTTCTGTTTGCAATATTAAAAACCTCTTCTTTCCAATTACTGAGTAACTGTCAGAGGATTTCCTGCTGTAGTTTACGCCTCGTTGGATCAATGATGACTAATTCCACACTGAGAAGCAGTTTCCTATAAGTGTCTTTCAGGTGTCATCTTCAGCCAAGGAATAGACCGATTACATTTGTTGTTTTTCAGTTGTAAATAGGTTTGGACTCTAGGATTTTGTTGTTGCCCAGTCCTTCTGGATTCCATGTCTGATATTTGTTGTTCTACAGTATCCACTTCTTTCGGAATTGTCTCTTTGCTAGTTAGCACATTTCTTTGCTCCTCTATAATGTTGTGCCTTTGTATTCGGGTATTGATCCAGAAAGTTGATCCAGAAGTTTAGGGTAAAAGTCAGCTCACCCAAATACAGCTGCCTGATTCTCATGTACAGAATACATCTAAAGCCAGTGGAATGCTGAAAATACATGCTGCCAAAAACACTGCTTGCTCATGAGTGACTAATCGTTGCATGTTAATACAGATATGTGCTCTGCAGACCTCACAGGATGGTGCAAGATTTCTCTCTAGTCTAAAGGGGTGAAGTTTTGCCAAATAGAAAGATATCAGAGAGTGAGAATTAACCCCTTAAGCCGAACACCTGAAAAGTAGTTAATGACTGGAACATTTTTTTTTGTTTTTGCATCTTTGCGTTTTCACAGTTGTACTTTTTAAATTTTTTCAATGAGGCAGTTGGATTAGATCTCGTTTTATGCGAGGACAAGTTGTACTTTATGGGGGAAAAGTTTAAGTTCACTTCTAAATAATTGCATAACTTGTTTTCAATTTTTTTGTGTTTTTTCATTTTTTTTAATTTTTTTTTCACACCATCCCCTTTTCACACTTAATAACTTGTTAGATTAATTCTACAGGTTATTACGGTCGTGTGGTTACCTAATATGTGTAGGTTTTTTTGTGTGTGTAATGTATGCACAATTTGTATTAAATATTTATTTTTACTTTTTAATAATTTTTTTTACACTTTTTATGTTTATTACTTTATTTTTAAATCCCATGAACGGAGAACTGTTTTTTTTTTTTATTTTTATTTTTACACTTAGTAATGTATTAGTATATTCATATATGCTAATACATTGTAATATGTGTCAGTCTGACACATGCAGTGATCAGGACAGCACACAGTCTGGCTTGATCACTGGCTTCATACACAGATAGTCCTGGGGCTACTCTAGGTCCCCAGGGCTGACTGTGCAGCCGTTCCCCTGGTTCTGTTGGATCACCATTTGTCCTGATCACCCAACAGAGCAGGAAAACTCTTTCATTGCACTGCGGTGACGATCCGCGGCAATCAAACGGTTAAAGCATTGGGGAGCGGAGGTTTCCCTCGCTCCCCGGCACTTGCAGGAGCTGTCCTGGGATCAAGGCTGTGTAGTGCAGCCCTGATCTCAGTGCTGCTGCGGCTCCGGGCGCCACAAACTTTGATGGCTGCAGCGACGCCAAAAGACGTCGCTGCAGGCGAATGACCTGAAATGCCCGACATCAAAAGATGGTGGGTGGTGATTAAGAAGTTAAGCTAACCAAATCCAGCAGTATAGGAATTCCACAAATAGCAAATCTGTTATGAAAATATATGGATCAACAGATACTGCTTATGTGTTTCGAGCCAAACATCTCTTAGTCGTTGGTTAGCTTTAAACATGTAGGCCAAGGTAAAAAAAAAAAGACTATTATCAAATGCATCGCTGTTCTGATTTAGCTTTGTTTTTGAGCTATAGAAGTTGCCATGTCCTGCTTGTGTGCACAACCTTCCCTAGGTTACAACCCTCCTCTGTTTATTCTAACAGGCTCTAGAGCCTTGGAACTGTAGAACCGCCCACATTCTGAACAGGAAGTGGGAGCCTGAAGCCATAGAGCTGTCCACAGCCTGGATAGGTAGCGGGAACCTAAATCTATAGAACCACCCACAACCTGAACAGGAAGTGGGAGCCTGAAGCTGTAGAGCTGTCCACAGCCTGGATAGGAAGTGGGAGCCTGAAGCTGTAGCACAGCCCACAGCCTGAACAGGAAGTGGGAACCTGAAGCTGTAGAACTGCCCACAGTTTGAATGGGAATTTAGAGCTTGATGTTGTAGAGTCGCCAGCAGTCTGGATAGGAAGTGGGAGCCTGAAGCTGTATAACGGCCTACATCCTGAACAGGTAGTGGGAGCCTAAAGCTGTAGAAACACCCACAGCCTGAACAGGAAGTGGGAACCTGAAGCTGTAGAACCGCCCACAGTCTGAACAGAAACTGGGAGCCTGAAGTTGTAGAACCACCCACAGCCTGAACAGGTAGCAGGAAGCTGAAGCTGCAGAACTGCCCACAGCCTGAACAGGAAGTGGGAACCTGAAGCTGTAGAACTACCCACAGTTTGAACAGGAAGTGGGAGCCTGAAGCTGGTTGTGGATAGCAGGCTCTATTAAACAGCCAGATGGTAAAAGCTCTTTAACATTTACTCCAACCTATCAGTAACTGACACAAACAGTACAACCGATTATGAGTTATTGGTTTACTTACATTGTGTTCTTCTATAATTGAGACACAAATAACAATCCCAATTTCATTATTAACCCATCCAGGAACCAAGGTAATTCAATAGCGCTGACTTATCATTACAGTTGCAAAAAAAAAAAAGTTGATTCCATAATTTTTTCCATCGCTTGTATTAAGTATGCATAAGCTGTTCTTGTGACTCTAGTTGCTATTGTGAAATAAATGGCTTTAGTCGAGTGAAGTGAAGCCAGTGTGTGGGAAGAAAAGCCACATTAAAATGCATTGTTCTGCTTTTATCCTCTACATTAAGTGTATGGTCCAGTAGTCCTAGAACATAAACATGCAATAAAATGACAGAAATGGGTAAAGGATGACATTTGGTAATGTAGCCCTATGAATAGTAATTGTCCCAGCACCGTCCCCCAGATGAAACCTCGGATACACAAGGACAATAAGTGAGCCATAAAACTCTCTACAGCAGAAAATACTTTATCTCTATGTAAGACATGCACACTGACCCTTATTACAAAGAGATGGGGCTTGAAAACGCTTCACTTTAAAATCTCAGATTCGCCCAAGACAAACTACAATTATATTTTTTCTGGCTTATGTGTTATTGAGGATGAAGTTCGGGTTTATTTTTTATGGCATTTTCTCTATTCAATCATCTTGAAATATAAAAATAGACCAATTACAGAGATTTCTTATGTAACATATTCAAGAATTGCATAGATTTTCTTGCGTTGCAAATAGTGTTGATCGAACTATTCTAGAAAACTCAAGTTTTAGCAGAACTTCTTGAATTTTTAGAACTCGAACCGAACATTTTACTGTTCGTTCGAGTAAAGTTCTAGTAAGACACGCCATTTTCAGTTTCGTTTTCAGCAGCTTTCTGCACTTTTGGCGGCCATTTAATCACCTTTCTGCACTTTCTCCATTTAATCCCCTTTCTGCACTCTTTGTGGCCATCCAATCCCCTTCTTCACTTTTGGCGGCCATCCAATCACCTTTCTGCACTTTTGGCGGCCATCCAATCACCTTTCTGCACTTTTGGCGGCCATCCAATCACCTTTCTGCACTTTTGGTGGCCATCCAATGACCTTTCTGCACTTTTGGCGGCCATCCAATCACCTTTCTGCACTTTTGGCGGCCATCCAATGACCTTTCTGCACTTTTGGCGGCCATCCAATCACCTTTCTGCACTTCTGGCGGCCATCCAATCACCTTTCTGCGCTTTTGGCGGCCATCCAATCACCTTTCTGCGCTTTTGGCGGCCATCTAATCGGTGTAGAGCACAGAGAAGTGTCAAAAACATCATCACTGTGGTGCAGGGCTCTCATTGGCTGCTGAAATCACATGACCAAGTTATATATATTTCACTGTAATGCCTTGTGAACGCCAGTGTCAGCTCACTCTCTAGACTGTACAGACTGCTCCTAATTTTCCTCTCCATAGACAGCAATAGTTAGGGAGTTTGGTATTGCTGGCTGCATCTTTCCCACACCCAGAAGCTGTTATTTGGTGGCATTTGCAGGCTCATATAACGCCTAATTCTCATATACATGGATATACTCCGAGCCCAAAAGTTCAGTTTTTGCAGTTTTGGGGGTTCAGTAATTGTATAACACACTGTCTCCAAATCTCCTATGTGTCAAAGGGGCTTTTTGGGTTCCCTCAGGATGCAGGGCCCCCGTGCAGCTGCTCCCGGGCTGCCCCTCCTATAGCTACCCCCCTTTTGCTTGAAAGGAGGGCCCTCATCTTTTCAGTTAGCCATTTAAAGCAATGAAGTATTTTAGCCCCTCCCCTTTTTTTTTTCTGTCATTCAAATTTTCTTCTCCAAGTTGTTCCATGTATCCAGTTGACTGTTATGGATGGTAATTACAGCTTCTCCTCATCTGTATGGGGAAAAATTTTTAAAACCAGAAATTTGCTCCCTTTTGCCCTTCAATGGGGTTGAGTTCTAGTTAAAATGGGCCCCTTCCAAAACCAAAATCACAAAAGTTTTTTTTTTCTAATCGAACTAAAACCCTTTTTTACTACTTTCCCATCTTTAGTTACAAGCAGTAGTGAGGTCACATGAGTCCAGGAACAATTCCTATAGGATCCATTATAGCAATCTGTAGACCACCTTTGTTCCAGAAGTTAACGCTATTGGTAGATCACGGCTGCAAGGGGGGTTCAGGATCTTCATGGCTTTATCTCTATCCAGCTTCAGATTGCTCCCATGGCTTTGTTGGTAGCACAGCTGATTGTTTGGATTTCTTCTAAGTTTGTTCCAGAGACTTTATTTGATTTACTTTTATGCTGGAAAAACCCAAGGGAAAGTTTAAACCCTGAAAAGGTTTCCCGAAAGGATTGGGGGTTTTTTGCCCCAAAGGGGGTCACAGATGATTGCCCATTTTTATAGGAGCATGGACTTGAGGCTTGGTTCACATCTATGTCAGAGTCTCTGTTAGGAACCCTCGGGTTTGCAGGGGTTTTGGAAAAAATTTAAAGCCATGGGATCGTTTTCCAAGAGGAACCCCGACGCTGTGGTTTTCTGTCGGGTTTACATGGAAAAAATAGTGAGCTTGCGCCCTATTTTTTTTTTTCATCATTCCCAGTGGGAAAAAAGGTTTTAAGTTCTGAATGAAAAATCCCTCCCATATGTGAGCTCAGCCCCCGCTAAAATTGGATGCGAAGGGGCAAAAACTGGGCAGTTTTCAGAAAACCTTCATTTACTGGGGGTGGGAGGGTTCCTTTCGTATAAGGGAAAAAGTGATTTAAAAAAAACCCCCAGTATTTAGTGGAGGTTGAAAAATTGGGAAAATTTTTCTATTTCCGCTTTATCATGCTAGCTGTGAGTATTTAAAGTGGATACTGTGAATTTTTTCGGGGAATAAGAGGGGTGAAGGGGAGGAGGAAAAAAAGGAGAATATATTGATTAATCTTAAAGGCCCTTTTTTTCATTCAAAATTTTATGAATGAATTTAAAGCTGCTTGGCTCTGTCCCCTTCCTGGCAAAAAAAAACTGTCTGTAATTAGCATTTGAGCTCCGTTTTTTCACACTTCTCTGTTTTTAGTCTAGAAATTAAAAAAAATTACCTTCCCCTGAGGGGGCCGGAGAAACTTCTGAGCTTTAAAGTAAAACAAATTTTGAGTAATTAATTTTTTGTTTTTAAAAATCAGAAACACAAAGCTCTCACTGTGGCTGGACCCGTGTGATGGGAAAACATTTTTTCTGCTATCGGATTTGAACAAAACAGGGGGGAGAAGGGGTAACAGGTCGGTCACTTGGGGGAAAAATAGGGAAAACCTCAGAAGGCGATAAATCATTTTTTAGGCCTTAACAAAAAAAAAAATGAACAAAGGGAATATATTTGGAAAAAATCTTCATTTAGTGTTCCCTACATTTTGACAGCATTTTTTTTTTTATGAGAAAAACCCCTTTAGGAAAAAACTAATTTATGTAAAAAAAAAAGATGGATAAAGCAACGGGCTGTGGGGGGCTATCTTTCTTTATATACCCGGCCTTAAATTTTTTAAAAAGTGGGTTTTTGACCCCCCAAAAACTTGTCATTTCGTTTAAGGACTTTTTTACCCCAAAAAAAGCAGACAATTTTGGGCAAAAAAATGTTTCTAAATGTAAGAAAGAGGAGTTTTGACCAAAGTGAAGCTTTCCTTCTTAATTTTTTTTTTTTGTCCTTTAATTTTTTCATTATTTGAAAAAATAAATGACACAATGTAATTGAGTTCCCAGATTGTAAAGGTCATCTTTGTTTCAGTTGGGCGATTGGTCCTTGGGCTTCTTTAACCCTCCCAGGTCTGGTAGTCTTCCCATAGTTATTGCACCTTTTAATAAATGCCTGACTTAAAATAGAAACCTCATTGAAAATCATGGCTGGCTTTTAGACGGGAAAATCCCAGCCTAATTTTCATTTCAAATAGAGGACCCAACCTATTGATATGTTGTGCGGTGATGTACCCTCCCGTGTGTGCCCCTTGGGTTAGCCTCATGTCACCATTTTTTTTTTTTTATAGTACCTTCCCGTTGTCACTATCTGCGGGTCTTTCAAGATTAATTATTTTAATTTCAGCGCAGTGTCGAGGGTTCGGGCCCCTTTTTGTGACTGAGCTGTAACCTTTTTTTCTCCGGGTTGAATTGATTTTGGAAACCTTTAAATTAGGGCACCGTCTTGCCGGGTTTAAATCTACAGAAAAGGGGGTCAAAGCTAAATTTTCGAAGAAGGGAAAAATTGAAAAGAAACGTGTGGAAGTTTTAAAGAAAATTTTTTAAAGTGTTTTGGTTGGATACCTTTTTTAACTGGTTCGGACCCGTCTTTTTGACCCCTAAGGGGCAGTTTTATCATTTGAGTGGGTTTTTAAAGAAGGAAATGTGACCACCTTCTCAGGTTAGATTAAAAATTTTGAGCCCCAATGAAAATTTAGAAAAGGGGCCCCCCTTAACTGCCATTTTGATTTGGTGTCTTTAAGTGGCAGAGAAGCCTTTGGCCCTAGATGGTAGTGGTCCTACCCCTTTTTACCCCCTGTATTTATTCCCCTTTTAACCACAAAGGATTTGCCCGTTCTATCGTGTTGACGCTTTCTTCTGGAGCTCTCGTCCCATTGCAGGCACTGAATCAGTTACATGACCCACTTATCATATGGTCCGCCAAATTTCCTACATGATGTTTATCATTTTACTTAAAAAATAGCGCTAGTCTCCACTAGGGAAATCTGCAATAAAGGCTCCAAATCAAATTTGTTTTTATGTTTAGGATTTTTTTTTTATTCTGTAAGTCAATAGAGCATCAAATACAAACATGTTTAATACTTCATCATAGAAACTTTACATAGAAGTAGAGAATTCATGATTGTTTAAAAATATCTTGTTTTGGTGTCACATGTATGCAAGTGCAGTGCATACGTAGTCCCACTTCTGACACCTTCGGATAAAACCTAAAATAACCAATAAGGTCACAGAAAAAAATCAGGATATGAAAATTAATAACAAGTTTATTGAAAAATTCATAAAAAAACAAACCTAGAAAAAAACTGTCAGAACAAATGGAGAGATAAAAGCAAACAGAAGGAAATCATCAGGATTTATATATAGAAATAATTAATTTTGTCATTGATGTATATGATTTTTCTTGAGTCCCAATGAAGTACCCGAAAATCAATAACAATCATATCTTCAAGTACATTGTGCTGTCTCACCTAACTGGGACCCATCCATTACATGCGTATTCATGTTGTGTCTATTATATGCAATGTTGATATGTTATGCTGCCAAAGCCCTGTGGCTATTTATTTTATCTGTTTGTATGGTTATGTTAGATGATGATGTAACTCCCATATTTCTTTGCTGCATCTTGCTCCTCCTCTTCTGTGAGGTCACATTCTGCCTCATTGTAGCAGTGACTCCATTTGTTCAGACATATTTGCACAGAGATGAGAAAATTTTTTTTGACCGTATATATTGTAATCTCTTGAGTGTTATCTACAGGTACAGTCAATACCCTGAAGCACATCCATTGCATCCTTCTTACTGGAATTTAAACATGCTTTTGAAGGGGATTAATAAAACAGTTCACTATAAAACATATGCTTGTACAGAGACAAGACTTCTCACATCTATCAGGGACTTCTTCGAAGTAATCGGTGGCAGAATATGCATAATGCTTGAATGTTGAGGTTATGGTGCTGGTAAAAAATGGACCTTCATTTTATCATCTTTTAAACCATGTTTATGTTGGTCATTGTTGTGTATACATTGATCCAGAAAGTGCAAAGTACTAACAAGTAGAATATATAAAGGAAAAATAGGAAAATCACCTGTAAAAAATGTGTGCCAAAAAAGTAATTTATCAGAAAATCTGAATGTTCTAGTAAGAGACAATAACATTGCATGATAATAATAGCTATTGAAGCAAGTAGAATAAATTCCCCAATATAATAAAAAATATGAGATAATATTGGTATGTGCAGATAGGATATGCTGTGATATGGGACTTGGGATTTAGGAAAAAAAAAATAATATTCCAAATTCCAATATGCAAATATAAGTTGAGAACTGTTATTTGCTTTTTTTTTTATGGATTGTATTTTCCCTGTTACTCTAGTAAAGGGGAACCACTCTAGTCTCTCTGTGTTATCTACTTTCTGGGTTGCCGGTAATTCAGTTAAGAGTCTTGCCAGTGTTTTTCCCTTCCTACTATACACGGTCATTGGTCCTTCTTTGGATGAGCAAAAGTAGTCTCCCGAGTGCAGTCAACAGGTCAAGTCTTGCATATTTATATCCTCGAAATGTTGCACAGTGGAACAAACCTGAAACCTAAATCAGTGCAGGTCACAAGGACGTAATTGGATTGTTTCCCCCATGGGAGCACCTAAGTCTTTCCTTGTGCTGGCTGGCGAGTTATCTATGTGTTTTCCCGCGCTGGAGCTTGGCACACTTTTTGTTTTTCACCTTTCCACAATGAATCGCTGACTCTATTTGCTGCTTAAGAGCACAAGTTATAAAACTATATTGACGCTAACTTAATCCTCGATTGCATTCCGGATGCATATTTAGCTTTGAGCATCTTCCTATAAATTTTTAGACTTGTGCTCTCTGTATTAGGACCTGCACAGTTGTGGTTTATGAGGGCATAACTTTCATCACATAGACTTGCTTTGAGGCAAAATATCTGCTGTGAAAACTCTACGAAAGGCCCGTTGGCTCTGGAAAATGTCAACTTAAAAATGTTGGTGTAGTGCAAGTTACATAACTAGTGGGTCTCAACAAATTTATTCCGAGCAAGAAGTTGGACTATATCTCCTGATCTAACGAATGACAAAGACAGTATT
>JAODAL010066634.1:0-17672 GCA_025379985.1 Phyllomedusa bahiana | reverse complement strand
AACAAGGTAATTAAAGACCTCCTTTAAAGTTTGTTTGTGTGAAAACTATTTGAGGAAATTTTAAGGTAAAATATAAATACAGAATTATGTGGCACTAAATTATATAAGTAAAAGCCTGTATGGCTTGCTAAGGACAGAAGTTCTGTTCACATAAAAACAAGTGTCTTACAATTTCACCAAAATGAGTGTGATGAGACTAAAAGGGGTTTTTAATTCCCCTACATGTTTTAGTCTGCCTAACTTTCATTCTGGGATGCAAACTAAGCACAAATCATACCCCAACTTAGTCAATGCAACCTAGATACACTTAGTTAAACACTATATTAAAGGCTTTGGGTTAATTGACTACACAATACATACAGTAAAAAACCCTTGGGGCCAAATGTTTAAAAAACTTCTAGGTCAAAAAATTCCTTTTTCCCCATAACAACCAATCAGGCTGCCCCTTTTATTTCATATAGTGCTCCTTGACAACATGTGACCCCAGCACCTCTCTAAACAAGACCTAGGAATTTCTTGCCAGAGTTTATAAGTTTTACTTTATAAATACCTTTTTTGTGGCCATTAAAGAAGAACATGTTACTTTCCATTATACAAGCCCTCATAAATGTATGTAAATAAAAAAAACAGTTTGTGGAAGTCAGGTTTTTATTATAAGAAGAATTATCCTTTTAAAAAAAATTCACACTGGCCACTGTAGCAGTCATAACAGTGTTTTTCTTTAGCTCACTTGTCAGCTTTGCTTGTAGATTGGGGCAAGGTCAGCAGGGGTAGGAGATTTGTAGATGACAGCTGAATTGTAATGCTGGAGACCTAAATAAGGTAGGATAGGTACACAGTACACAAACAAGACTGTGTACATCACTGTCACCATCAGATCTCTAAGGGAGGTGGTTGTGCTTGATCAATTCCTAGGGATTATATAAGCCTATGACAGGTTTCTGTCAATTAACTTCTATTTATTGCAATTGGCAGAAAAAAAACATTTTTCCTCTTCAATCAACTTAAACAGAATTAATAATTCACAAAATTAAGTACATTATACAATCCCTTTAAAATAAAAATAAGTGGTTCAAAACAAATGTTTACACTTTAACATCATGTCATTGTAATTTCCAAAATCGGTGCTAAAAAATTATTTACTATATAGTTTGGAGCTTCATTTTTCAGAGCTACAAATTCTCTCATATGTGGACCTGATAAAATTTTTATGTTAAATGATAAAAATTTGTCTGTTTTCAGTCACTAGAACTGTAAGCAAAACTGTTTTATCTTCATGTTCTCTTAACTCAATTAAACAACAAGACTGTGGTAGAGACCTTAAATTGGTAAAGATTTAAAATAAAAAAAGTCGTATAATTTTACAGTGTACAATTCATAGGCTTGAATAGAATGTGTCACCAAGATTCTTTTTTGCCAATTGAAAACCAGATACTAAAACATTCTTATATTCTAATGTGTTATACCTGCATTTTTTCACTACCTGTTGCTGTGTTCTTAAGAGCAGAAACATGCTTTATAGCTGCAACATTGGTATAGGAACTTCTGTTGGAGAGTGTTATAGTCATGCTCTGTGCAGAAGTTATTGTACAGGGAGGGGAGGCCTGTGACCATTTCCTATAATTAACAGGGGATTCTCTGTGATCTGTCTCCAGCTTTATAGTAAAGGTGTTACCTTTCATTGTCATCCTGTACATATGATATGGCAGATTAGAAAAATATTTTAAAAAATTTGTTTAACATAATAATTCTATTTTAACAATAGATAATTTTCTGACAGTACATTACTTTTAAATCCTTAGGCCTCATTTACACCACAGTGTGGCTATATGCCACAGGTATCTCAGCATTTACAGCCTTAGGAGTCTAAAGAGCAAGCGTTGTCTCTTATGGATTATGTTTGCTCTACTAAATGTTGTTATATGGTTTATGTGCTGGATAGAAAAGCACAGTTTAAAAGATAAGGTATATACCAACATGAAAAGAGAGAACATATTCTCTACAGACCGTTACGACTTGTTATGGTATACCTTGGGATGTCTTTTTCAGTGTAACCTGACAGATACCTGCAACATATGGCCGAAATTTAATGTGAATGGGGCCTTAACCACAAATGATGTGCATGTACATATTGTTTCTGTGCCTTCAAGACTAGGTACTGTATTGTGACTGTGATTTGACAGCCACACTCCCCAACTAACATTCAGTTTCGAGAAAAAAAATGATGTTGCGCTACCAGGTAGCAAAAATGTGATGGGGATGGTCTTTCTCTAACAGGGTAAAGATATTCAGCTAAGCTATTTCTACTTGGTGTTTAATTCATCAAAGGAGTAGGTCCCATTTGCATGAGCAAGCGGCATTCCATGTGGATAACAGTTTAGGGAGAAGAAAGAGAGTTCTTATTTTGGCTCAATGTTCTTGTTTTAGATATTTATTTATTTTTAGATGTAAATGATGTATAACATGGCATTACCTTATATAAAAGGTACATATTGAAATCAGTTTTTAGTGCTTACAGAAAAAATATTCTTGATGAATAGCATACACCCTGTGCAATACTTTACTTACGTTAGGCAATAATATGATTTTTCTGAGAAACTTAGATTCTATCCGTATTAGAAAAATGTTGGCATTTAAATATATTCTCCCATCTTCTCATCATCTTTCAAATTAGAGCAGAGGTTGGCTATTTTGCTTAGCAGATTGTTTCAAGGTAGTATGTTTCAGCACAGTTATAGCTTTTTACCATAGAATGGTTTTATGGACTTGTACATTTGTCAGGCTTACTGTTTTGTCATTTTCTTAGAGTAGCAGCTGTTCACTTTTGGTTAGTTCTTCCTTTCATGCAGCAATATTTCATTATGTAGTCACACAGAAGACTGTCAGCACAGTAGCTTACTGTTATATGTACTAGCGTTACCAAGCGTTGGGTACTAAAAATTCTCGATGATCAGCTCCTTGCAGTGTTCTCCCATAGCTCAAAGGGAAATGTAACTGTCATCTTTGTCCTCCACATGCTTTGTTTGAAGGATTGCTTTGACATTCATTTTAAAAGCAAGTTTGCGGTTTCATTTTTACCCTCTAATTGAAATGTATAACAATATACATCATCTGGCTCTGTATAAATTTTATGAAAATTACCTGCTCATCAAATGTTCAGACTGTAAAGGTAGCAATGCCATGAAGCAATGAAAAATGCAAGCTGTCACTCAAGGTTATAAAAGCCCAAAAAGACCACCCAGAAATACTTTTGATCTTTAATTGAAATATTTCAAGCTTTATAAAATTTAGTCACAGAAGGAAAAGAAATGACATTTTTATTTGTAACAGTTATGGCATATGCTATTTTTTATTCTAAACTTTGATAATACCATTCTATACATTACTATAAAAAGCATATTGGGAATGACACTCTGTATTGAAAATATCCATTAACCTTTTCTCATTGAAAAAGTAATCTTGAAATTATGTGAGCGTTTTTTTTAACCACCTGTTAGATCCTTAGATCCATAAATATGTGATGCTGAAAGTAGCCATTTTTTGGGATTCTATTTAAAATCGTTTAAATTGTGGGTGACAAGTAATTTGGTTTGCAAAAGTACCCTTTTTTGTGCGGTTTTGCTAATATATAGGGGGGGTACGTAAGGGCGAACCCTGCCCGAAAATGTCAGTCATTACCCTTTGACACTTTGGGTTTTTTCTGCTTGGTTTTTACTGGTTGTACCGGTTTTTTTTGTAAAAATTTTGCATTTTTCGGTCTGGTGCTGCCCATCATTTTATTCCTTGCATTATATAAGGGGGGCCCCCAACTTAATCCCCCTAAAGCCTTTCCCAAATTTTTTAGTATTTTGGGTTTTGGATCAAGTGCTATTATCTGCAAATTTTGCAGCTGACCCCACCGGTAACAGAGGAATGGAGTGGATTTTTCCCCTTCCCTTTTAAATTTTTGAAAAAAAGTTATCATGGCAAGTGGAAGTGAATGAGAACATGCTGCCCCGTTTCCCCCCGATCAGCACCCGTGTGGCAAAATCGTGGGGTGCCGATCAGTTAAATGCAGTGTTTTTCTGCTTTACCCTTTCCCTGACCCAGGTAGGAAGGGGTTTTTTTTAAAAACTGCCTTTTTTTATCTTCTGCTTGTTTAAACAATGCTAAAGAGAGTTTTAAAGTTTGGCCTCCTAGGTCAAGTCTGAGAGGATCAATGTTCTAATAAAAAAAAAATGTAAAAGTGTAATACAAAAAGAATTAAAATTTAACCACACTTGCAATTTTACACATAAAAAATTAAATAAAAATATTGCACATAACTGATATCGCTGCATCGAAAAAGGTTGATTGTTAAAACCTTTAAAGGGAAATGCTAAAAAAGTACATCCCCGGGCCCAAATTTTTATTGGGGTTTAACCATGTAGTAACGGGTTGGACCCCTTTTCCCCTTCAGAATGCTATTTGTGGCATGTTTACAAGGTTTTTGCAAGGGATGCTCAATTGGTCAAGGGGCCAAAAGATTCCCAAAGAAAATTTCCCCCACCTGACCCCCCGCCCCCCAGCCTGAACCGTTGTAAAGGCGGACCATGCTTTATTTTTGTTGCCCCAAATTTGACCCCCTACACCCCCGAATGTCCAGCAGAAATCGGATCATCAGACCAGGAAACTTTTTTTCTTTTTCTAATTTTGGGAAAAATTTGGAGCCTCGTTCTTTTCTTAGTGAAAGGGAGTGGACCCGTGTGGTCTTTGTGCGTGCCCATCTCCCCAAAAGTTCGCTTTATGTGCTTCAGGATGTCTTCTGCTCCCGGTGTTAAGGGGGGCAATTGAGTCACTGTTCCCCTTTTATCAGCAAAACCAGTCTGCCATTTTCTTTGCCCTCTGGCAAACAAGGATTTGCCCAAGCGGCCCCTCCGGTGTTTTTTTTTTTCGGACCTTCCTGAAAAACCCTAGAGTGGTTTGTGCGTTGAAAACCCCCGGAGGTGCAGTTTCTGAAATACCGTCACCCCATCGGGCCAAAACCATCCCACGTTCAAAGGCACTCAAATCACCTTTTTCCCTACTGTTCTTTTTTGAATGCGGAAGGGTTTTTTCCATGTTAAGCCTAAATGCATGATTTTGGCCATGTGATGGCTGTTTAAAATTTAAGTGTTAAGAGAGTTGGACAGGGTACCTAAAAAGGGCCGGGGGGAGTGAGTTAATGCCCCAGAACATTTTTTTTAGTTTTTCCCTCCTTGGTTTAAAGTTGTAAATTTTTTTTTTCAATGGCATTGAACCCCTTTTTATTCGAGGAAGTTGTACTTTTGGGGGGGTTTTAAATTTCCTATAAAAAATTTGGGATTTTTTTTATTTTTAAAACATTTTTTTAACACATTACAGACACTTTTTTTTAATATGTTGAAAATTTTTCAGGTTATTACGGTTTGTGTATTTTAAAAATATGTTTTGGTTTTTTTTGTGGGTGGTAATATGTGCACAAATTTTTTTTTTTTTTTAAATTTTTTTTTTTTAATTTTTTGTTTTTCTTTTTTACTTTTTTTAAAAACCCATAAGGGGGAAAAACTGTTTAAAAAATTTTTTTTTTTTTTTTTTTTTTTACATTAGAATGTATAGCATATTCATATATCCCCAAATTACATTAAAAAAAGTGTCGTCTACAAGGCAGTGTCAGGAAAGAAAAAGTTGCCCTGCAGGGCTTGTTACACAGACACCCCTGGGGCTATTTAGGTCCCAGGGGACTGTACGCCACCCCGGGCTCTGTAGGTCACTGGGTTCGTTCCCGACAGAGAGGGAAACCTTTGATTACGCTGCGGGTGACAACACGCAAAAAAAGGGTTAAAAGCACGGGGTGGGGGGATTTTTCCCCCTGCTCCTCGGTGCGGGGGGATGCCCGCGACAGGGGTTGAATCCGCCCTATCCCAACTCTGCGGCACCCGGAGCCCAAACCCCGATGTCTGCCCCGCGGGTTTTTATACAAAAACCGAACCTAATGACGTCAAAGTTGGGGGCTTTTTTTAAAATTAAATTAAAATTATTTTTGTGACTAATCCAAAAAAAAAAAAAAAAAACCAAAATTTTTTTTAAATTTACCAAAAAAAAAAAATTTACAAAAAAATTCAAACCCAAAATTCCAAAAAAAAAGGAACATTTAGCCAGAAAAAAAATGCCCTAATTAAGGTAAATGGTGGGAAAGTACAAAAAAGTTATTGGTCCAGAAAATGGTGTTGCATTGCAAATTTAATAAATAGTAAATGTTTGGATTTTTTATGGTGCTATATCATGATGCAAACTCCACATAATATCAACCTTCAAAATAAAGAAAAAATCTTTTATATAAAAGGTGAGTGCCGAAAAAACAAAACCCATGCAACAAATTTTGCAAGTAAGTTTTTTCTCAAAATTTTGCCTCATTAAATTTTTTTGCGGTTTTCGAATGGTGGCCAAAAGTTTGGCACCCCGCAATTTGTCGATAAATAAGTTTTTCCTGAAAAATGATTGCAATCACAAAATTTTTGGGATTATTTCTTCATTTAATTTGTCTTCAATTTGAAAAACCCCCAAAAAAATGGTCGTTTGAGCCAAATTGGATATATTCCCACCCAAAATTAAAAAAGGGGGTGGAAAAAAAAAGTATTTGGGACGTTTGAAAAATCTGTGTGCTTCTTAATTTGTGTTTTTAACTACCTGTAATTATCTGTGGACCTTTGAGGGTTGGAATAAATAAATAACTTTCGCCGGGGACAGGTTTTTTAAAAGGGCCAACCTTGCCTGTGTCCTTGTGTTCCACATTGAGCTGGGAAAAAAAAAAAGAAAAGACCAAAGAACTGTCTGGGATTGAGAATCCAAAATTTAGGGAGGCAAAGAGCAATCTCAAGGTAAAGTCCTTCCAAAGAATGAATGTTCCTTTTTACCGTGCGCAGTGTCATCAAGAAATTAAAGCCCCCTGGATGTGGCTAAAACCCCCCTAGATGTGGACGGAAAAGAAGAATTTACGAGAATTTTTAAAGAAGATTGTGGGATGGTGGATAAAAAAAAAACCCCAGACTAAATCCCCAAAAAGTTCAAGCTGCCCTGCATCCGAGGGTACAACAGTGTCAACTTTATATCCTCGGGTCGGAAAATGAAAAGGGACTTAGGTAGAATACCCAGGAAGAAACCCCTGCTTATCCCGAGACATAAAAAAAACCCAGGCTTGGTTTGCAAAAAAATTTTTGAGAAAGCCCAAAACATTTTGGAAGAATTTTCTTGGTTGTGAGACAAAAGTAGGTTTTTTGGGGGAAAAAGGCATCAAAATAGAGTTTTACAGGAAAAAAAAGAGATTTTTTAAAAAAAAGAACCGGGGCCCTACAGTCAAACAGGCGGAGGTTCCCCGATGTTTTGGGTTGCTTTTGCCTCTGGGGCATGGACTGCTTGAACGTTGCTGGAATTTTGGTCTAAAGATCCAACAAATTTTGCGCATAATGTAGGGCCGTGTGAGAAAGTTGGTCTCCTCGAGGTCAGGGTCTTAAGCGGAATGACCCAAAAACACTTCAAAAAGCACTAGAAAAAGGTTTGAGGAAAACATGGAAACTTCTAAAATGGCCAGCAATGGTCCCGACCTGAATCCCATCGAAAAACCTGTGGGGATCTCAAATGGCAGTTTGGAGAAAGGCACCCCTTTAAATTCGGGAGGGAGCCGTTTGCCAAAGAAGAATGGTCTAAAATTCCCGCGGGCATTGTAAGAAACCCTTTATGGTTTGGAGCGGGTTTTTTTCGCGTTATTTTGGCTAAAGGTTGTGCTACAAGTATTGGCTGGGGGTGCCCAAAACTTTTTGTCCAGCCCATTTTGGAAAAATTTTGGTGAAAATGTCAATGATTTGATTTTTGTTCTTCTGTTTTGTATTTTTCCATTGCAAGAAAATAAAAAGAATATTTAATACCAAAGAATTGTGATTGCAATATTTTCAGGAAGAAATGATATTTTCTGACCCCGAATTTAGGGGTGCTAAACTTTTGGCCCAAAATGTATCTTATGGTACCCTTATAAAGTAATCTTATTCCCCAAAAAAAAGCAAAAATAAAAAAAAAATTTGGTCTTGGAAAAAAAAGGAGGAAAGAACTTAGAACCATTTTATCTAAACCGCAGGCGGGAAGTGGTTTTAAAAGTTACATAGATTCCCAAAATTTGCTTGTGGTGCCCCTTTTAAAAGAAGATGAGATGTATAAGTATTTCTAAAAATATTCATGTACAATTTGGGTATACTTCTAATTTTTGGTGTGAGGGACACAAAATTTTGGTTTTAAAAATCTATTCTTTTCTTAAACTACAAGTTGTTAATGTTAATTCAAAAAAATAACAAAACCCCATCTAAATTAAGCAGTTGAGTACATTTTTTGACCCCAGCTATATCAGAGAAACCCCCCAATTCGGTGCAGACCAATTTCTTGATGGCTGGGGTGATTGTAAGGTCTGGTTCTGGTCTAAGGTATCTGGAAAACAACGAAGACTGCAGTGCATCCCACCATTGCTGGAGGGAAAATTCCATTTGAAAAAGCACAACAATTTGGGTTTGATTCACAATGCTTTTTTGGGTTAAAAAATTTTGGGAAAAAGAGGGCAGGTTTTATTTGTAAAATCTTGGTCATGATCTTACAACCAAAGCTGGACATTTCAAGCTGTGTGACATGTTGCATTGTCTTGCTGAAAGATCCCATCCACTCCAAGGAAGACCATTGGCATAGATTATTTAATATGGGAAAAAAAGAACCCGTTGGCGATAAGGCTTTTAAAAGACATGGTAAAAACAAATTTACTAATTTTACTGTTACGGGGTTTTTTGCGGTTTTTTTGAGATAATTTTTCAAGGAAAAATGACGATGCCTGCAACTATGGTGAAATTATGTGTGAAAGGGGCCCTTTGTAACAAATACATACTTCTCAACCATCCCGATTTTGGTGGGACAGTACCGATTTTGGAACGATGTCCCCCCCCTTCCCCGGGGTGGCTGTGGTTCCCGATTTTCCGTTTTTCCCTGGGGGGTCCAGGGCATATGCCCTAAAATCCTGGGACCACAAAAAAACCCCTTATTTGGGGGCCCGTGGCCAAACTTGTGGTTTTCAAAAGGGTCCCCCCAGACCTCTACAAGTGTAGAAAAACATTAGCAACGGGGAAGCATCATAAGACGCCCCCTGATGTCACTGGCTGCAGGGAATATGCCTCACCCCCTCAGCCAGACTATACAGTCTAGCTGCGACAGTGGAGGTGGCAGTGCACACAGCAGTGGACCCCCTACCTTCCTGTCCACCCCACCCGACCCCTCCATGGCCTATTCAACTTTCCTGGATGCTTTCTTGGAGGCTGCCGTGGGGGGAAAGTTCCAGTTTTCTTGGGCACTGAATAAGCTATTCAGTATCTTGGAAATCTGGGTGATGTCCCTTGTAGGTTTTGTTTTTTTTTTTCAGGTTTCCTTTTGAAACTTGCGGATTTTGCTGGATTGTCGAAAACCCGTGTTGCATATATTTCTTTAATAAAATGGTCAACGAGGGCTGATATCGAGGAGTGTTTATTTAAATAAATTATTTTCTGTTTTTCTGTTTTGTTTTTTTTCCTTTTTAGTAATGGAGGTATCTGACAGATGCCTCTTCATTAATATCGCTGGGGCTTGGTGTCTGCCAGCAGAGTTTTTCGTCACTGCAAGGTCGACATTAACCCCATGTCACTATTATCCCAGTACCCACTTCACCAGGGGTACTGGGAAGGATTGTGTTAGCACCAGAATCAGACCCTTCCCGTTATGGTTGTTTGGGCCATCTGCAACCTGTTTTTTTAAGATTGAAATACACCGATATCCATTAACTCTCCCATCCTAATAATATCAAGCTGCAGCAGTTGGCTTTACTTTAGGCTGGTTATTAAAAATTGGTTGGAGCCCACGTAGTTTTTTTGTTTGTTTTTTGTTTTTTTTTTAAAGTGTTCTTTTTATGATTTTTAATAAAGGATAAAAACAAAAGATGTGGGGTCCTCCCATTTTTAACCAGTCACGGTAAAACCTGCAGCAACAGGCTAATATTAAAATGGTTTTCAGCCGCTTTTTTTTCTGATCACAGGCAGTTATGCTTCACATGTTCCTGGCTGTGGTGGTCTCCCGCAGTGGTTAGCATACTTTAAAAATTTACGCCATGAAAATGCAGAGGATTGTTTTCTTAACAAGATTACAGATAATGTATGCTTTTCAGTCTCCACACCTGTACCTTTTGTTTACTGCAGTTTGTCTTGTTAAATCTAATGAGTTCACTCTGACCTCAGACATCACTCCCTGCCCTCTGTTCTCTCAGCTAATCAGATAACAGATGTCTTTCTTGTATGCAGGTTATCATAGAAACCTGTGTGTTCTCAGAGAGCTATGACCAATGTAGTTAGAAAATGTCTTCATTTAACAGTCCCTTTATGTTGAAAGTTAATATTTATAGTGAGAAAACCCCTTTAAGATGGGCATATCCATGAATACTGGTCCTTTTCAACCCTAAAAATACCAGTCTTCAGCCACCCCAGAAGTGGACCATCAGATTAGATGGTCCCCCTTCTGACGGTAACCTAGCTCTTTCTGGCTCTGACTCCATCCCCTCCACCAGTGAAGGTCATGGGTGTGACTGATCATCTGGGGGTGCAGGGGATGTAGTACAGGTCACAGCTGCACTACAGTCTCCGGAGGGTTGGTTCTCTGTCTTCCCCCAGGAAGGCTGGGATGATCTACAGGACAATAGGCAAGCAGCTTGGTGAGAAGGCAACAACTGTTGGAGCAATTATTAAAAAAATGGAAGAAACACAAGATGACTGTCAATCTTCCTCCGTGCAAGATCTCACCTCTTGGGGTAAAGATAATTCTGAGAAAGGTCAGCAATCAGTCCAGAACTACATGGGAGGACCTGGTCAATGACCTGAATAGAGCTGGGACCACAGTCTCAAGATTACCATTAGTAACACACTACGCCATCATGGATTAAAATCCTTCAGGGCACACAAGGTCCCCCTGCTCACGCCAGTACATTGCTTAGTCAGGAAGCTGAAAGGGGAAGGACAAGGCAGCATCACAGAAGTCTGCTAAGAAAATAAAAAAGTGTCTCCTTACCATAGAAATAGGAGATTAATAAAGTCAATGCAAATTTTTCTTTCCATCTTTTGGGGAACTACAAACCACAACATTTCCTGACAGCTGCAGACTTTCAGGATCTGTTGGTAGTTATAGTTTTCCTTATTATCTGAGAGGATTACATTCCTTGTTAATGTGTCATCAAAAATGACTTATTGTTTAACTCACATTTTTATTTTCAACACATTTTTTAAGAATTATTGGTTATTTTTTTTAATTTTCCATATCATTTTCAATATTTTTTTAATGATTCATAAGTCCTGCTGTTTTCACTTTGGCCACTAAGCCTAATAATAGTCTGACACTTCCTGTCCTGTAGAGAAAGACTCTCAGTTGTCGGCTCATTATCAGCACAAAGAGGGTCAAACTGAAAGGAGACACAAGTGTGAATAGATAACACAGGATCCACTAGTCACAAGAGTAGATAGTCACAGTTCACCCTTTCACCTCCCTGCACACTGTTTTCCTCGCAGGTCACAGAGCATGACTAGAAAACTCTCCTATAGAAGTGAATGGGACTGAGTCAGTCTTAAAGGGGTTGTCTCACTATGAAGATTATAGTTGAAAATGTGGGGACCAAAAATCTAAGGATGTACGTCCTTGGTTACTATTGGCAAAGTGCTACGGTTTTAGGAACGGGCTGGTTTACATGTGCTTAGCAACGGTGTTTGTTTACTGGTAAGGGAAGCATTCTGTCATGCCCAGGTCGTGCACATGCAAAGAAAGGCAGTTAAGAGGAGGGGCAGGGATGTGTGTATTGGCAGACAAGGAGGAGAAGCAGTGAAGAGGATACAATACACACAACCCCCCCTGCATGTCCTCTCACTGCTTCTCCTCCTTGCCTGCCAATACACAATCCCTGCCCCTCCTCTTAACTGCTTTCTTTGCATGTGCACGACCTGGGCAGGACAGAATGCTTCCCTGACCAGTAAAAAAACACCGTTGCATAGCACATGTAAACCAGCCGTTCTCTAAAAACCGTAGCACTTTGCCAATAGTAACCAAGGACGTACATCCTTAGATTTTTGGTCCCCACATTTTCAACTATGATCTTCATAGTGAGACAACCTCTTTAAGTCTCCTATGTGCATGAAGCTACTGTAAAGCATCTCTCTGACTGCTGTTAAAGCAGTGCAAACAAGGCCTAGTGGCCAAAGTGAAAACTGTAAGACTTAAGAATTATTAAAAAACTATTGAAAGTTATATGAAAAGTTAAAAAAAAATCCTAAAAAAATGTGTTTAACATAAAAATTGGACTTAACAATGACTCATTCCCTTTAAGTAAGGATAGTATGTGTTAAGAAAATACAGCTGTAATCAAATTGAACAGCGTTCTACCCTACTAACGCGTGCAAAAAAATGGTGCCAAAAATCATACATGTTGCCCTAAATGTGTGGAGAATGTTAATAAAAGTGTAAAAAAAAAGTGTAAATGTAGTTATCCCTTAACTGGATAAAATAAGATTAAACAAGTGAAAAACATATTAAAGAAGTATGGAAATAAAGAAAATAAAAATAAATATTGAATAAAAAATATTTTTCATTACCCACCCCCCTACACATATTAGGTATCCACATGACTGTTGCAACCTGTATAATTAATCTAACAAGTTATCTAGTGTGGAATAGGAATGGTTTAAAAAATAAAAAAAAATAACTAATGTAGAAAAACGTTTATGCCTCAAACTTTTTCCTTTTTTTTTAGATAACATGGTAATTTGGTTCTATACTAAAATTATACCCCCAAGATACAACAAGATAAAAAAAATCCCAGATAAAACAAGTCCTTATACAACTACGTCACTAATAAAATAAAAAAGTTATTACTGTTGAAACACAGGGAGGCAAATACTGAGAAATGTAGGGACAGGTAATTAAAGACTTTTTTGTAAATATATTGCTTTCTTGTTTTTTTTGGGTCAGGAGACAAAAAAGATTTTATCACCTCTTAGAGCACACAAGTTTATCTAGTTCTGACCACCTCTCCCTATTCTTTCTTATTTCTCATTGATCTAAGTTGCAGTCCGTCCATGGTGAGTCACCTCCTTTAGAATCTAATCTCTAGCTACAGACTTTGAAAGTTTCTCATTTAGCTAAGTAAACACTGTTTAGAGTTTTGCTGTCTGTGTAATACACTGACATGAGTGCAAGAGATTTATAATGTGTAACAGGAATATCTAGAAACTGCAGAGCTGATGTGTCAATCGCTGCTGTAGACTCGCCCTCACCCTGAACAGCATGTGTGATTCTAAAACTGACTATGGCTCTGTGAAACTGCTTGGTGAAAAAAAACCTTTAAAGCCTTTTCAAGCCTTAAACCTAAGGGGTTAAGCTGGTCATAGACTTTAGATCAATCTTTATAGATCAAGTAATAATCGAATGTCTATGTGAACTGCTTGATAGACCTATGACAAGCACAGAACTGCCACTGCAGGGTACACAAAACACTGTAATCAATGGACATTTAAACCATGTATATTTTACAATGTGTTCCTTTAAAATGTAAATGTCTTACTATGCTCTATATTGTGCAGAATTCCACTGCTCCTTTAGATGCCAAATTGTATTTCAATTAATATTCTGAGTGATGTGATGAATAAAGGACTACCTTGGAAGGGATCTGAATATTGGTTAAACAATTGATTTTTTTTTAATTCCCCAAGTAAACTATGCCATTAATGGAGTGATTATAATATTACAAGCCTAGATAGAGATGTGGTTGGGTTTTATTTATTGAAACTGACATTCCATCATCCCTTGAGACTAAGGGCTAATTACAAATTATGTCTTGTCCTGCTGATGATGTTGAACATGTAGAAATACAAGCAAATAAATCCTTTATTTAACTTCTATCTGTATTAATTAAAAAAAATATTGTATATATATAAGGACATGATGAATTAAAATACAAATACCTTTTTTGTTTACATTTTTAAATGTAATTTCCTAACTTCTAGTCTTATACACGCAAATACACTGCAATAAAATATCAGCAAAACAGCTGCCTCAAAATATTTTATGATATAAAATATTTTATAACATAAAATATTTAGCAGCAGACGTTTTGCTGATGTTTCAGTGCAGCATATTTGTATGAATAATGTGCGACTAAGTAGTATGCTGCCATGGCCATGGTTTCCCTGCTCTCTGAATATTCTGTAAGACTAGAAGTCAGCATGTTTTGTGTAACGGATGTGGTAGGGGATCCTCTGGACCACCACAAGCCATGGTGTAAGCCACGCCAGGGAGCGGAGTCTAAGTAGGTCCGCAAAGCGGGATGGACTTGCTGCGGCGGATTACTACCAGGTCGCTACCCCTGGCGTGACTTGCTTGCGGTGGCAGCCGAGGTGTTGCGCGGTACAGAATCGTGAAGCAGGCTCGTAGTCGGGGACAGGCAGGAGGTCAGGACAGGCGGCTATGGTTCGTGGTCAAGGGACGGAGGCAGAAGGTACGGTACACGGTAGTCAGAACAAGACACTCTGGAACGCTTTCTCTCTAGGCACAGGGCACTATCGATTCGGCAAGGTTACTTTGAAGAGGCAGGATTTAAATAGGATCAGCGCCCTATGAAACCAATCATCGGCGCGCTGTCCCATTAAATTTGGCTGCAGTACCGTGTGCGCGCCCTAGGGGGCGAACGCGCACCCGGCCAGCCACATGAGCGCGCGCCTGGCCAGAAACAGGAGCGTGGTGAGGTAAGTGCCGGCCCGGGAAGGACGCTGCGGGCTGCGGGGACGGAGCTGTGGCTTTGCCCATCGCCGGAGCCGCAGCAGGGGTGCGGGTGCGGCCGCGGCCAGGCACGGGGGCCTGGGGTGCACCCGTAACACTTTGCTTCTTCTAGTTGTGCATTTAGTATACAGAGCGCAAGGAAGCAGGGACAGTGCTGGGTGTTAGTGTTACTCATTATAGTAGTTAAGCCTGATTATTTTCTTTTTTCTAAAATTGCTGAAAATGCAATCTAACTGCAATGTATGCACCCACTCATTCATTAAAATTGGGTTTATGTAATCTTTTTTGCCTAGGGCAGCATTAACTATAAATAGGGCCCTGCCTATAAAATATATTGCTCATGAGTAGTTTATCAAGATATGTTGAAAACTGTGTAAAGGGAAAATGCCATAAAATAACAAAACATCTATTACTGAACTATTAAATCTCCCACCACTCCAACAACTCTGCTCCGATATATGATCTGAATTTCAGAGAATGAATGTTACAGTGCCCTTGGGCCTAAGCCAAGATTGTGCTATAGAATATCGTTTATTGGAAACAGAGACTGAGATAGTTAAGAGTTTTGGCACAAGCAAACCACCTACTGCAACTATACTTAAAGTGTATACCTCCTTTGGAGATTTATCAAGCACCTTGTACCTATGTATATGGAAGCACAGAAAGACACACTAAGGGCGACATATCAGAAAAGAGGCGCAACCATGCAAGTTTTAAGGCGCATTAAATGAGTGCATAGTGCACCTGAATGAATGAACCTGTAAAAATCTGGCGTGTGGTCTACCTTGCATAGTATAATTTATGTGCCTAATCTAGCCATACAGCATAATGTAGGCGCATAGCATATAATTACTAGCATATTTGATGTGTATATTTTAGGCGCATTCAAATGTGTCATGCCTGGCATATAATGTTGTATTGCAGTTCATTTAGATAGATAATAGGGCATCAACAGTTTTTTGCCGCTAAATACATTAAAAAAATGGTGCAGTCTTAATGTGACATGTCGCCCTAAGTGTGCAGATAGCACCTGGAGGAGGCACAGAGAGGCTTGGTCCAAACAGCAAATATCAAGAAAGATTTCAAAAAGTGATCCAGCTTCCAACCAAACAAGGTATTTAAAAATTATATATCTTTATTTTCATTCTTTAAAATTCTGATGCGTTTTGGATATTAATCCTTAGTCATAGCACATGTATATGTTACTTGTAACTGCCAAGCTTTCTCATCAGTCACGTGAGATCAACTGCAAAGACTTTGTCTGTCAAGCTATTGCTGCGCCATCCCCTTAGCAAGACAGTCATCAGTGGGCCCTTCTCCATTCCAAAATCAGCTGGTACAAGATGCATGAAAAATTGTCAGAATGCTTGGCCCCATGGCTTGGGTCTTCCAGCATGACAATAACCCAAAACACACAGCAAGGGCAACTAAGGAGTGGCTCCATAATAAGCATTTCAAGTTCCTAGAGTGGACTAGACAATCCACAGACATGAACCCAACTGAAAATCTTTGGAGGGAGCTGAAACTCAATGTAGCTCAGTAAGTGCCCTAAAACCTGAAAGATCTAGAGAAGATCTGTATGGAGGAGTGGGCCAAAATCCCTGCTGAAGTGTGTGCAAACTTGTTAGAGAACCGCAGGAAATGTCTGACATCTGAAATTGCAAACAAACGTTTCTGTACCAAAATATTAAGTTCTGTTTTTCTATTATATAAAATACTTATTTAATTCAATAAAATGCATATTAATTATTTAAAAATCATACAATGGGATTTTCTGGATTTTTTTAAGGTTGTCTCTCACAGTTGAAGTGTACATATGATAAAAATTACACACCTCTCCATTCTTTATAGGTGGGAAAACTTGCAAAATCGACAATGTACCAAATGCTTATTTTCCCCACTGTATCTGCTAGATGCCCCTTGTAAAGTTCATTGGACCTAATCACAAATTTGAGGGTATGTTAGGTACAAGGCTCCATATAAGAGAGCAGGGCTGAAGCAGAGCAAGTCATACTTTTGCTATTTTAGTAAATCTATTGCATGCTGGTAAAGTGGTCCATAAGTCTATAAGGCAGAGATGGGTAGGTAGGGTAAGTCTTGTGGGCACAAGCTGTCAAGACTGACCTGGGAAACTCATGTTTTTATTGAATTCCAGACAAATTCTAGCAGAGTAGATTGGGCTGCCCACCAAATAGTTTTAGAGACTTTTATAGTTAAAAATGTTTAAGTGGAAGGGCCACTTCAGTTGTGGCAATATGTTTTAGTAAAGACAAAAGAAGAGACAATTACTTTAGGAGCATCTTATTCTCCTTTTGCAAAGTGAAAAAGCTTTCTGGGAAAATTAAATAGCATAATTTTATCCCAAGGTGCCGTACAACACGGGGGGTGTTTTAAAGAGGTCCAATTATTTATTTAATATTTTTTTTTATTTTTTAAGAATACAAGAGTCCATTTAAAAAAAAGAGTTATACTCACCTCTGCTCCCACCTCGTATCCAGAACTGCACTGTCCTCACTAGTGTTGAGCGATTACGTTGGCCATCGACATCGGTCGATGGCGTAGTCGACCATCATCCCACAAGATATCGATGGTCGATGGTAGAAAATTAAGAAACGATGACCATTAAAAGTTATGGGAGGCAACAACACCTTCATTCTTAAACCCCAAACGGTGGAAAGCTGGGGAAATTTAAAATACAACATTAAATGGATACGTGCTACATCTAGGCAAACCTTAGGTTTAAAAGCACAGAAAAAAAAATCACAGCCATTCATACCCCGTCTTTACACGCATGACCCTTAAACCTGCCATGACCCACAAATTAAAAAGTG
>JAODAL010066633.1:0-17672 GCA_025379985.1 Phyllomedusa bahiana | reverse complement strand
ACCAAAACCCGTCCGCCCGGCCCTAAGAAGCGGGTAGCACGCGGCGGGGGCAGGCAGGAGCAGGTGAAAGGAGCATGGACGGGAAAAGTTAGCCGGCGTTAGGATGGGGGCAGCAGGGGTTGGTCACGGGCACCCGCGCCATCCCCATGAAATAAACTTTATATTCTACCCTGGGAAAAACTGTTTTTTTTTATAAATAGTTGCATTATGCATTTGAATTATTTTTTTGTGACTCTTTTTTTTTTTTGCATTGGTTTATGTAAATTTTATATCATATACCGTCGTATGTTATTTAATGTTGTTGCAGGACTAATAAAACGCAGGCAAATATCCAACTGGGGTTCCAATGTCCTTTAGACTGTCAGACAGGAGAAGGATGGGTACTGGTGTGAATGGTAAAATCATGTGCTTAAAACCCACTCTGTGATGAGCCTTGGGTTTTTGATAAAAGGCTGCAGTTTGATGTCGTTCGGAGAGGTGGAAACCCCAGTAGAGTACGAGTGGAGAGTGCAGCTGGCCTGTAAAGATTGAAAGTAGATTGTTCCCTCTCCCCCTCAATCTCGCTTTCTTCTAAAGAAAATGAGAATGGTATAAGCAATTGAGGCACTAAAAAAACTGAGGCTGGAAAATGCTTCCCCAACTAAGCGGGGAGGACTAGGGTCTAAAAAGGTCTTATTTTTAGTTTGCCAACTCTCGCAGATCATCCGGGAAGCCCCCTAAAAAAAAGAAAGTGTCGACCATAGCTTTCTCTATCCTGCAAGACAAGGAAGGTGAGAGGGTTCCCTTTCCACCCCTCTGTTCGGGCTTTGAAAACAATGGCAACAGAACTCTGAGAGCTTGCGGGAAATGCAACACCGATAATCAGCCCCATCTATGTTGATTTTGGTTATAAAGTAAC
Source organism: Phyllomedusa bahiana (assembly GCA_025379985.1). NCBI lineage: Eukaryota > Metazoa > Chordata > Amphibia > Anura > Hylidae > Phyllomedusa > Phyllomedusa bahiana. The sequence continues at coordinate 16,774 of JAODAL010066633.1, read as the reverse complement.
GGGTGTTTGGACTAGAATTTATATTTTTCTTTTCTTTATGAATAGGTGTATAAAAGACATTTTTTCTATGACGAACACTTAGGCAATGAAAAACTATAAATACCCGTGGCGGTATTAGTGTAAAACTCTCCTTCGGAGTTTTTAAAGGTTTAACCCCGTAGTGAATGTTGGAGCCGAAATGCATCCCAACTGCAATTTTTGCTCTTTTTTAATTTTTTGAGCGTTTCCAAATCGTTGTTGCCCCCAAATTCTTTTTATACCCTGTTTCCCCCCAAAAAAAAACAGTGTTTATATTAATTTTTGCTCCTAAAAGACGAGCTAAGACTTATTTTTAGGGGATGTTTTTTTTTCTATGGAACAATACTTAATTTATTTTTGAAAAACATCAATATGTATTAATATACTAATTTTTGTGTTTATAAAAAAACATCAGCATAGCAGCCAAACTCTGAATTTCATAACGAAAAAAATGCACTATGTTCATTTTCGGGGGTGTTTTTAATTTTCGGGGAAAGGGTTTGTCTGCTGTTTCAAGTTTTTTAAAAACTAAACCGGCAGAAACTTGAACATCATTCACAACTTTTGTAAAAAATATGAATCTTTGAAAAATTTACAAATCTGAGGACCAAAAATGATTCCAGTTTAGTTTATATAACTCAGTGCTGGGAACAAAATTTCAAAGGTTTTTTAAAACAATGGCATCTAAGTTGAAAGCTTGAGCAAATGGCCCATTGCCCCACTTTAAGGGAGTGATGAGGCATGATTTTGGTTTGTCAACCAATAAAAATATATTATGATGCTTGTTTCCCCTACGTATGGTTTACCTTGAAGTACCAAGAAATTTTTCCAGTGTTCTTGCCTTACCTCACTAACCCACATGCATGTTATTTAGAGTAAATTAATACATTTATCATTATTTTGAAGTGCTATCCAGCTTTTCAAATACTAGAGACAATTCCAACAACACTAACGTCAATTTAGGATTTAGGAATACCAACAATACACTTAAAGGGAACTTGTCAGGTTAGTATATGTGCCTTATCTGAGTGCAGGATGTTGAAAGAGGGGGAGAGAAGCTGATATATGTGGTATATCGGGCCTATATGACATTGAAGCAATATTTTTTTAGTTAAAAGCAAAGAAAAAAATCAAACATAAAGTTTTGATCTTGTACACACACTGATACAGGGAAAAGCTGTCAATCACATGGTACAGAAATTTCACTGTCAAGGAGTAGTGTGTCTGCATTATCTTACTTTTTACTCTGAAATTGTCTCCACTCCTAATGTATATTAAAACCATGTATAATACATCTAGAGCTATTCTCCCTCCATCAATCATGTTCTTAAAGTCATCAAAACATGTTGGCAACTAAAAGGAATATTGGACTGTGTGATCAGGGTTAGACTGGCCAAAGGAAGAAATTTGACCCCTGGGAATGGCAAGCCTGAGGACTACTTTTCAGCAGAAAAATAGAGGCAGAGTAGAAGACTTGACGTGCAGTATGTACCGTACAGATGCTATAGGTGGGACACCTCATAAATAAACTCCTGATGTGTGCCAAGATGTCCATTAAATTACTTTAAAGGGGTTCTCTACATCTCAAAATGTCTGATTTATTGTTTACTGGTGAACAAAATGCCATTTCCACAATGTGTTTTTGTGTAACCAAACATTTGGTTATATGATAAAAATTACTTAAGAGTAAGGGCTGATGACTTGATGAACACAAGTTTCATAAGATTAATTTAGATGAATCTTTAGTAAAATGTTTAATCAGCATCTTTTTCATGGAGCTAATCTGCCCTAGAAGAATTAAGTCTACAGGTGATTATCTCTGCTTAAGGCTATGTTCACACAGCGTAATTGCAGCGCGTTCAGTGGACGCGCCGGCAGACGCTGGGTGATTTGGGAGTTTTGGGCCCACTAGATCACGATCGGATGTAAATGCGGTGGACGAGGAGTAACCATTGTCTTAGGAGCTAGGTTTATCGTAAATGCAGGAGCGCACATTTATGCTGTGTATTAAGTGCAATATCACAGCAAAATACGCCCGCAATTTATGCATCAAATATGCCGCCTCTCGTGTAACATTCCCTAAGCTTTGGCCAAACATAGGGACTGGACTGGCCGGTGCAAGGGACACACCTCTGGACATGTAGAGAACGAAAATAAGCACATTTATGTGAAATATAACGCTTATTTGGAAGTGTGCCTTATTTGTTTTTTTTCTACATTGAGAAGCCTTTGGATGGGTTGGTTTGTAGGCAGTGCAAACTATAATATTATCTTTTGCTGCTGGTTTCTATTTTTTGCACCTGCTGGACTTGTCAGAACTAGGGCTGCTTTTCAGGGAAGTAAAGCAGAGAAAAAGGTTTGCAGAAAGCAAGGTCACAGTCAGGTGAAGTATGTGCAGTCGCTGTACGGGTTGGGCCCCAAGAATCAAACTCCAACTCTATGAATCCCCCAGTTTTTCTGTGTTACTATAGGATGTTATATATATTTAAAAACAATACTCCAGTTAATTGTAGAGGGGTCAGCTAATAAAAAAAAAAAAAAAAGACAGCTACCTTTAGTAAGACTTCCCATCTGACAGAACCTTGAAGTAATTTTTAAATTTTCAAGTGACGTACATTGAAGAAAATATAAATAACCCTCTTAAGAAAGATTTTTGTTATTCTTTAGCAAAGTGATATTTTATATATTTATTTATTATTTGCACTTATTTACTAGTGCCGGATTTTACACATTATTTTTGTAGGTACAGCAATTACACGATAAACAGCTCTTAAAAAATGGTAGTAGAAATTTGATCATAAATTAAACTGACATGACTTACAGGTCTACTTATATTATTTCTATTTTTATTATTATTACTTTTTTAAGTTAAAAATTACCCAATTTATCCTATTTTTTATATCAGTCGCTAAAATAATGTCATGTACACTCGCTGGAACAAATATAAAGTTATTTAGAAGTATACTGGCTGCGGGATTGTAGTACCCATACATCAATGTTAATTGCTTAATGTTGCTGATAGCATTCACATACTTTATAGCTTCAAGACTGCCTTGCATTGTGCAAAATATCTCTAGATGGTTGTTGGGATGTCGATGAAAGTGAATGCCGTTTACATGTAAAAAAATACATAATATTTTTAATCCTTTTTCTCCAAATAATTACATTTTAATAATAATCCATAGTAATAATTAGACAGCACGGTGCAGGGATGTAGTTTTATATTATTAAAATAGAAAAAAAATTATAGTCTATTTTTCAAAGGGAGCCCTATGATGTTCGTGACATAAATTGTCACTAAGTAAATATTAATGAGTTTGACGGTACATGAATATGCATTGATTTATTAAGTATGAATGCGTTGCACAACGGGATAGTATAATTAGAGACATTTGCTTCCTTCTTCCTCCTGGTCTCGGTTTATGTAAATGATTTACTTGCTACCGTTATTTCTGATCTTTTTGTCTCCCTGTTGAGCTGGTAGTACTGGGAATTGAGTTTAGACTTTATATTAAAAGTTTTAGAATATAAATTTATATTTGTGTTCACTCATCACACCAGATGCCTCATCCATTAGTGCACATTGTGTTTAAAACAGCAGTTCTAAATCATTTTATTAACAGGTAAGAGATACACCAGTCACAAGAATACCCAAATGAACACGAATGGGGCTTATGGAGATTTAACAGTAGAGGAGTTATAAAGCTCCCTAGGTGTGTTCTATAATATATTTATTTGTGTTTTTAAATTTTAAGCTCTGTTCGCACACATCATGTTTTTTCATCCACATTTGTTGTATTTGCTTCAAAATACAGTGTGTTTATCCAATGCCCCCCCCTCCTGACTGAACATATAGCATACATTGAGCCACCTTTTCTTAACTATACGGAAACAGATGATTTAAATAATCTTTTCAGATACCAAAGGGCATCTTGTAGATCAAGTATATTTTAGAACTGGAGCTTGTTGCTAAGTTTTCAATTGTATTTATGCATGTAGAAAAGACGATAGACGCGCAAGGGGAAGTAAGACTTGAGGATGTCTCTTCTTATCCTTTATACACATTGGTGCAAGGAGAGATGATCTCCGGCTGTAGATGTCCGTGCAAATCAAATAATATTGAGAAATTTTCCAGCACTCGTGTCGGGGATATGTATATTTTTAAATAAACGCACTTCTTATTGTAAACAACGTTAAACCATGTTTTAACGTGTTTTACAATAAAAGTTGCGTTTATTTAAACATTTACAATCGCGAGCACGGAATGCTGGAAAATTTCTCAATATCTTTTTGATTTTCCAATTGCTATGCTAATGGAAAAACGAGAGGTGACCCCGACCGGATGTCGGAGATCTATGTCAAGAAATACTTGTGTTGTACATGTACCTCCAACAGAAATTAATCAATGATGTGACAGTTACGACAGTTACTTTAGTTACGAGCGGTTAAACATCCGCATGTGAACAGAGGTTTCCTTTCATGTGGATCCATGTGACATCAGTTTTATGCTTTGTTTACTCGATGTCAGCCAATGACATATGCAAAAAACCATTGGGTTCTACATCGAGATCAAACACGCAACATTGGTTGTTGTGTGTGAAAAAAACAACTAAGTAACACAATATGTTTCATTCAGCAGTCAGCATTAAAGGGGTTGTTTCTCGTGACTTTCAGGTTGGCCAATGTTTTCTACTGGTGCCAAAGCAGAGCTTGTGAAATGGAGGACGTGTTTATCCTCCAGCAGGGTATCTTCAATCCTCATGCAGACATGCTCCCAAATGATGTTTGCATTCTGTGTGCAGGCTGGACAGGGAAGGGAGAGGTTCTAAACTGTCATTGCAATGATTGGAAGTGAAAAGCTTAGGGCCCCAGCAGGTAATAAAAAATTCCAGTACTCACCTTTTCCCGCTCCCTGAAGCTCCTGCCTGTCTCCGTCTTCTTCCTGCCACAGGCGGCATGATATCATCATACCACGCAGGCAACGTGATGATGTACTCACGCGGCCAGTGTCAGAGTATGCTGCGGAGCAGGGAGCCCTCGCCATGGGACGCACATACACCTCAAGGTACTGTTGGCGCTACAGGCCCACGGCAGTGGCCTGGAAGCTGCCGAACGTGAAGGATGCGGTGGCCGAGCGGCGGTTTTATCCGGGGCACAAGCCCCTTCCGGGCAGTGGCATGATGACTTCATTGCATCGCGCAGCTGCCTTCAGTGAGTTAAGCGGCAGGTTTATCCAGTGGTTTATTATTTACTGCCCCACTTAGCTTAAGTCGCTGACTGGGCTGTGCAGGTGGCAGCTGTGAGCGCTGTGACCCAGTCATACAGCTCAGGGGCCCGGTTGCAAATGTGACCACTGCGACCCCTGTATTCTACGCCACTGTTTAAAACGTTTTGGATGAGTTTTACACATCGCTTTTTAATGCGTTTTTCGAAATCTGAAAACGTTATCCAAAAAAAACGTTTGACACGCCGTGTGGTTGTGAACATACCCAAAAACATACCACAAAGTGCAGTACTTATTTGGATACATTTTCTGGACTGCAGAAACATATTCCTTATTGTTTCTATGGGCTTTTCAATGCGTTAAATAAAAAGTGACATATCAATTCTTTGAACGCATCCGTTTAACGCAATGCAAAAACGTATGCAAATGTGTATGGTCTGAACGACGATACTTATTTTGAATTGAAATCAATGTAATCACACTTGAACATTGTTAAATACGTATTGGGGTCAAGTTTTCGGAATATAAAACATGCGTCCAATCGTAGTATTTAAACAAACGACCTTGTGAACATCCCATAAGCCCCCACACTGGTCTGTAGACGGAAAAATACATAAGTTATTGATATCAGAAAATGATGCTGAAAAGCGAATAGAAAGACAAAAATAAAAGAATAAACAACATCGTACGGAGAACATCTACACCACAGCTCCAGAAAGAGGTTTATTCCATTCCATCTAGCGGTGGAGGGTGCTACCAGGGGCACCGCATGTCAGCCCAGGCATCTACATATTCTGGAAGGTGAACACCTATATGCTTGATACCCAGTGGGCCCATTGGGTAACACCAACGTTTTACGTGACTGGCACAGTCCAGCAACCTTTGCACTCAGAGAGAAGGGTGAGTATCGCATAACCATGTTGTACAGGGCACAGCACCTTCCCCAATGGCAACATATTATTTGTGTCAGCCATGTTTATTAAATATTATATTCAAATAAACAAATACAAACAAGTAGAGAACCACAAGAGCTGCTGCGGCGGCTTCTCCCCATAGATACACCGGGAGAGGTCATCAGTAAGACGCACTACAACGCTCAGGAGTGAACGGGGCCCTACAGCTGAGCGGGCGGAGGACGGTCACGTGGTCAGTCACGGGGGCGGCGCTGCCTGGTGACTATGGCAACAGAACGCCAGACTGGGAACATGGCGAGCCCGGAGGAGATCGCTGCGGCGGCGGCCATTCCTGTTATAAGTGTAAGGGTAGATGTGCACTGTATTACTGGATGTCGTGACGCTGTTGTGTTCTGCCATTAGTCTTACAGGAACCCGGCTCACCCCATGCTTATAATTGATCGTCAGTTTTGCTATGTACAGATGAGCTGTGCAGTCATTATTGTGTCTATTCATGCACAGGAAACCGCAGCAGAACTGCCAGGTGTGAATAAAGCAACTGTCCACAGCGGTATAAAGCCAGGCTCACCTCTGCTAAAGGCTCCCTGTTATCCCTTGTCTAATGTTACTTTAGTTTAGCTGGAAAAAAAAAAAACAAAAACGAGCTGAGCCCGCAGTGCTGATATTTCCACTGAAATGATTTTTAAAAAAAAGTAAAAACATTCTCTATTTTTTTTTAGCATTTTGCGCTGCAGCAGCACTTTCTGCGACCCATAATGTTTTGTTCCCATCTATGGGCCGCAGTGTAGGTTTTATTGGTTCCATATTTTGATACGTGCGACTTTTTCTTCACTTTTTATTCCCATTTCTTAGAGTGTGCATAATTTTGGCTTTGAGATTTTTTCTTCTTCTAGGGTGTTCAAATCAGATGTGAACTGCAAGAATAGAGCAGTCTATAGGTGTATTCACACTTGGTTTGCCTGATGCAGATTCCTCATCAGAATCCACTTCTCATTGTGTTCAATAGGAATCTGTAATGGAGGTAACGTCTAACCCTATTAGCCTAAAAATGGACTCCACTACAAGTCAGAGAGATCCATTAGGAGCTGATGGTATTTGTTTGCAGACAGATCAAGGTTTGCTTTGATAGTGGCTCACAGACTGACCCTGCTTTCTTGCATTGCTGGGGTCCTGGGTTCAAATCCATGCATGGAGGTTGTTTGTGCTCCTACTCACACAGGAGTTCTCTCCATTTTATAATGGATACTGATTGTTTAACCCCTTTGGTTTTTCCTCCTGGCCTTCCAAGAGTCATAACTTTTTTATTTCTCTTCTCCATAGACATATGAGGGCTTGTTTTTTTTGCTGAAGAAAATTTACTTTTTAATGGTGCCACTGACTATAACATATAATGTACTGAAAACCCCCCAGAAATGTAGAATGGAACATGAAAAAAACGCAATTTTTTCAGCTTTTAGTTTTTATGGAGTCCACTCCTCTACATGATGTGTTATTTGTATTCTGCAGGTCAATACGATTTCGGTGATATGAAATTTGTAGAGGTGTCGATATGTTTTTGTACCTTAAAAAACTTTTGTCTTTATTTTGCTGCAATGCCATTTTCTGTTCGTCCACCAATAGATCTGTGCATGGGCTAATTTTTTTGTCAGCTGTAGTGCAGTGTAATTTTTTGGAGACATGAAATGATCAAAAAACCCACAATTTTGGATTTTTTTTTCCCTTCGCAGTGTTTAGTGTCCCAGGATACTTCTTTTTAAAATTATAATAGATGGACTTTTAGGGGTTGCGGAAAATTCCAGTAATGTGTAACTGTTTCAGTTTTTTTTATTTGCAAAATGGCAAAAGGGGGATTTAAACTTTTAATATTTATTTAAAAACATTTTTTTTTTTTTTACTTTAACACTTATGGCTTGTCCCCAAGGCAAGAGTTTTCAGTCGGCTTCACAGACAGTTTTCGGATTTGAAAACTGTATGTAAAGCGTCTGTCAACCTTTTACACTGACTTAAATGGAAAATCCGTGCAGCATTCCACACTGCGTAGATTTTCTGCTGGACGGTTTATGACACCACCGGCGTTTCTAAAAATTTAGAACATGTTCATTTTTCCCGGGTTTTTTAAGGCTTGAATGGCAAACCAGGACAAAAGCTGCCCCCCCTGAGTGCCCCAAAAAAAGACAAAATACCGGTTGGAAAACCAAACCAGTATTTTGTCCTTGCCATGGGTATGCACCCTTAGTCTGCCTAGGTTATTTAACCATTAGGGGGTGTTTATCTTTATCCTATATATGCAAAAAATATTGGGTTTGGTTTTAATTGGGGGTACATATTTGGCAGCCCTTTAAAAGAGGCTTTTAGTGATGGCAAGCATTTTCTTTTGTCATGGAGTTTGGGGAATAGGGGAGGGGAAAAGTGCACGAAAGATCCAAATTTTTGTGTTAGTAGCCCGGGTTGCTGGCTTAATTAAAAAAGTCACCGTATGTCCAAAAAGCCCTTTAAGAGGTTAAAAGCGTTGTCTGGCAGAAAAAAAAATAAAAATAGGGATATGATGGTTAAAAAAAAAAAAAATGTAAGTAAATGGAACAAGAGCCTCTTCTGTGTTGGGATGGAAAATAAAGGAAAAAACGGCACTAAAGGGGAAAAATCCCGGGCGCAGAAGTAGGTGGTTTAACTTTTTTTTCCCAAATTGCCTGGCTCCCCCTTTTGATCATTTTTTTTTCCAGTTTACCCCTTTTAAAAAAAGCCTTCTGTTTAGGGAAAAAAATTGTTAATAACCTCTTTGAATAAAGTGGGTTGTATTTTGGTACAAAACGTTTTTTGGATTTCAAAGAGGGATGAAAAAAAACTTTAAAAAAAAAACCAAAAAAAACCCCTATAAAAACCCCTTTTTTAGGGTTGTTCCAAGACGTTTTGGGGTCCCTTTTTTGGTGCGTTTTAAGGAAACCGTTTTTAAACCGCGGGAAAACTGGATGCAAACTGCATCCAAAAAGGGGATCCGAAAACGCAACAGTGATCCTTTTTGGTTGCTAATTGGATGCGTTTTGCAGGGCGTTTTAGGGATCCGTTTTTTGGATCCGTTTTTTCAATGCTTTATTTAAAAATTTCAACCTATTCAAACGGCATTTAATTTTTAATATCCCTATAAAATGACCAAGAAAAACCTTTTTTTACCTAGTGTTCAATCAACTGTACATACACTATGATTTAGAACCCGCCCCCCTATTTTTTTTTTTTAAATCAAACCAATATTTTTTCAAACCACCCCATGTAAATTTAATACATCATGTATAAACTAAATTTCTAACTAAATATATATTTTAGTATCATATATTATTTTTATGTACTATATTTAAATGTACATTTATATACGTTTAATACATTTATATATTTATATTATATATATTTACATTACATTTATAAACTAAATATAAGCCAAACATAATATTAAAATTTTATATTTAATTTAAATCCAAATAGTTTTTACGGATGCGTTTTTGGCATCGAAAACGGATCTAAAACGACACCCAAATGTATGCTGCGCTTTTGCATCCGCTTTCGGGATGCCAAAAGCGCACCCATTATTTCCTATGGGGATTTCTCTTGCGTAAAACGCAAGAAGAATTGACATGTCAATTCTTAAAACGGATCCGAAAAACACATCGCGAAAAGCGCATCGGCAATCACTCGTGTGAACAGCGATGCGCTTTTGCCATTGAAAGCAATGTTAATCACACTGACAATTGTCAGATCCGTTTTACGGATCCGTAAAAAGGATCAAAAAAACGTCGTGTGAACAAGCCCTTAGTACCGCACTACTTTTGTACTCTGCTGCTCTGTATTTAATTGTATACATTTGATTTTTTCTAAGGTGTTGTTTACATGCACACGTGCATAAAGATTTTTGCTGCTAAAATGGTCTGAAGTACAGTAAACTCTACATTGGTTACCTGCACATTATCCTTCAGATATTACTTTTTGCATTGTAATTTATACAACCTGCATTACATACAGCAGAGTTGTAGTGAGGCTTTTCTTCTCCCAAGAAAAGGGAAAAGATTCACACTAGGGCACCCCTAGTTTTCCAAAATTTTGTTAAAATTTTCCCCTTAAAAAATATAAATATAATAAATAATTAGCTTTATTTCTGTAGCGCCAACATATTCCGCAGCCCTTTACAATATAGAGGGTAAAAGTAGAGACATTAAACAAACATTACATAGTAAAATGATACTAACAGATTAAACAAGAGGTGTGACAATCTATTTGGGTGTAGGTGTGAGACAAAAGGTGAGAAGTGCTTAGTTTACACAGTGGTCTAGCCATGTTCCATAGATAAGATGTAGTACACATAAATGTGAATGAACCTGTCTCCAAGACAGTACATGTAATGTATATATAGCTAATTGGCTGTGAGTACCTAAGTGCATAGTAATGCCCTGCAAGGAGTACTTGTATATAGTGCCTCAGACTTCAAAAATGATCTGAACCCTAATTTAGGCCCCAGACCAGACCTTTTAAATATATTCAGATTCAACGCCAGACCAGAGCCCCTGTATTCATTTCAGATGCTTTAAAGGAGTATTCATATCACATTGATTAGCTTTAAAGATGTAGGCAAAAGTAAATCAAGACAATTACCAAATACTACACAACCCAAAATTCGTAGATACTCTAACACTAAAAAACTGTCAAAATCCATGGGAAATTTTTGGAAAAAGCTCTTAGGATATGAAAATTTTTTGAGGTTCTTAGTTCACATTTTTTGATCAAAACCGCTTAAGCCCACCTCCCAAACAACAAGGGGACCTCAATACAGGTGGGAACATACTCTGTTACCTCTCTTAGTGCCTGTTCAGACCTCCACATTTTAGGGAGAGAAGGTTCCGGCTACAAGGTACTCTGCATTGATTTAAAAGCCTGTGCAGGTGGGGGGAGTGCAGAAAACCCAACGAGGAGGCAGCTACTCCCCCATACAAACAGTTTAGAAAACAATATTTGGTTCTGCACATCCCAAAAAACTTGCAAAAATTTGCATAGGTGCACACTGATGTGGCAGTAACAAACAAACACAATCCAATATCAATAGCACACTGTTAACACTAAAAACAAAATATTGTTTTCTAGACTGTTTGGGGGAGTGGCTGCCCCCTCGTTGGTTTTTTGCACTCCACCCTCCTGCGTAGGCTTTTTAATCAATGCGGAGTACCTTGTAGCTGTAACCACCTTTCCCTGAAATGTGGAGGTCTCAACAGGCTCTGAGAGGTAACGTTAGTGTAGGTTCCCAGCTGTATTGAAGTTCCCTTGCTGATTGGCAGGTGGGCTTAAGCAGTTTTGATCAAAAGTGTGAACTTAGAACCTCTAAACATTTTCATGTATTCTAAGTAACAGAAATGCTTTTCCAAAAATTCCTATGGGCCATTTGATAGTTTTTTAGTGTTAATAGTGTGCTACTGATATTGGAGTGTGTTTGTATGTTACTGCCACATCAGTGTGCACCTATGCTAATATTTTTCAAAAAAGTTTTTTGGAAGTAAAGAACCAAATATTGTTTTCTAGACAACTACCAAATAAATAGCTGTTCTAATTTTGCTTTTGAAATTAGAACAGTTCTTATCCCCTGCTTGTGTACACAAGCTTCCCTAAGTTACCGATTTCCTCTCTGTCCTAGCAGCCCTGGTTAGGATGGAGATGTCACTTCCTGCTGTGTCTTATTAGCAGCACAAAAGCTTGTTTGTCTTCTTTACTTACAAACTGTAGCCTTCTGCCCTGCTTTATAACCCCTCCAAGCCATGACCGGTAGCGGGCAGGCAAGCTTCATGCTGATGTAGATGGCGGCCACAGCCATTTCTTAGATTGCCATTATATTAGAATTGCTCCTGGGCATATGGCATCGCCTAAGAGCAGTACTCCTTTCACATAAGCAGGTGCTAGCTGGCTTATAAAAGGACCTGTCAATCAGTAAGCACTGCTGTGTGATAATTTCTCACAAACTTTGCTTATTGATTAGATGCGCATCATGTAGTGCATCATCAGGACATTAGATGTATGGAGCGATCGATGTATACTGAGCGGGGGACAGGAGGTAATAAGAAAGTGCAGTGGAATAGGTGCTATAGAACTCTCCTATGCTTTGAATTCCTTGCCGAACAGACCTCGGTGTATTGAGGGATCTGTACTGCGCATCACATGAGGAATCACACAGACATTTCAGAGATCCATTACGGGAGGGGCATGACGCATCTGCCAGTCTCAAGTGGTGTCCCGAAGCTGCATGGTTACGTTACCATGCAGAATCAGGAGCGTGCACGCACTGAGAAGAAGTGTGAGGACGTCGCACAGTTCTGGGTGCTTTGTACCCTATACAGGCTGCTACCAATTGGGTTAAACCATTTTTCATAGATTTTTATGAAAAATACTCGGATACTATTCTTCACATTCTGCTTCTGAGGTAAGAACCAGGTAGCTGCCTAGCTACGTCCCTGCACACAGGAGAAATCCATGACTGATGGAACAAACTGTTGGTTTAGAAACCTACTGTCTGCCCTCAAATGTGTACATAATGGGCTTTCCCACTGGAGAAATCCACTGCAGATCCGGGCCAGAAATCTGAGTTCATACCCTTGGATTTCTGCTGCAAATTTTTACTTTGTAGCAACAGATTTCACTCCAGTTTTGGAGGTAAATTAGCCTTATTCAAAGAGGGTGATCTGTGTCCTGCCAGCATAGTGTGGTTTCTGTGCTTAATCCACGTGGAAACCATATCAGTAGGTGACAATAAAATTCCGCAAGGTGAACATGGCCTAATGTTACATTTGCATGTATTGCTTGGAACAAATTATGTCCATTGTGATTATGGACTGAGGGGTTTAGTTGTCTTACGCTTTAGTCTCCTAGATTTTTATACAAGTAAAATGTGTTTTTGTTTCATGAATAGGATGAGGTCGCTGGAAGTCACTTGGAGGATTCATTAGTACAAGAGTTCCTGTCCCCTTCACAAATAAATGCTCTTTTGGAAGTACAAGATGAGGATGAAATACAAAGGTAACAATTTTTTTATATGATCTTGGACAAACTGAAGAGACTTAAATGTAACTTTTATGAATATCTTTAAGGCTATGTCTCCACAGCACAGGTTTTCCATCGGATTTTCGGCAGTTTTAGTATTTTGAAACTGAAAATCCGAGGGTACACTGTGCTGTATAGACAGCAATGAAAAACCTATGTTGTAGTCTACACAGGGTTTTTTACCATCGTGTTAAAAATCCAATGGAATATACAACATGTTGTATATTCCACTGGATTCTGCTTGGATTTGCCGTCGGCCCCGTACATTGAATCTGCACCAAAAACCGTGGTCCTGCAATGACAAAATGTTGTGAGATTTCGAACGGTATATTGTCATATGCTGTGTAGACGTAGCCTAAATGTTGCTCAATATTTTCATTATTTGCTTGGTTGAACTTGGAACTCCCACCTCTGTTGTATCTCACCATGGCACTGATGAGGAAGTAAGTGTAAGGGGTTGTTCACACGGCGTTTTTGGATCTGAAAATCTTATCCAAAAACGCAGCGACGATCGGATCCTAAACTTATCCAATAGGCAGCTGCATGTTTGGATGTGTGTTGAATGCAGCAGGATCACACCCTATAGTTTAAATCAGGGCTCCTGCTGTGTCTTTCAGACCAAGAATTGATATGTCAATTCTTGGAACGGATCCGAAAGACGGATCCCAAAGATGCAATAAGACACTCATCAGCGATCACTGGTTTGAACGCCGATGCATGTTTCATAGTAAAAGCAATGTAAATACCATTGCTATTTATTAGATACGTGTTTGGGTCCGTTTAGGGTCCGGCAGACAGATCCAAATACGCATATAAAAACATATGTTCACACGGACTCAACACGCTGTGTGAGCAAACCCTAAGGGGAACTCTGTTCTTGATTTAGGTGTAGCTCCCTGAGATGGGATCCACACTTGTCAGCCATCTATGGCTTTTGTATATGCCATGAGTTACTGAGATATGAATACCCCTTTAATAGTGCCAGGGGAGTGCTCCCGTTATTAATAGTGTCAGAAGTTTAGTCCCATTTTGAATAGTGCCAGCAGATGATCTTCTCTATATTAATAGTGTCATCCAGAGTGCCCCTATTGAAAAAGCCAATTTCAAAATGTTACTTTGTTCGCAGACTACCAGGCAGCTGGGTAAATTCTAACAGTGTTTCTCCAAAAACAAGACAGGGTTTTACATTCTTTTTCGGGGTAGGTCTTTTGAAGAAACATGGTAATGTACTGCTACCCGAACTGTGTGTGATGAGTTGAAGGAGAGCTATTGAAGTATGAACCCCTTGTTGGCAAAGAGTCACCAGCCAGGGAGCACAAGGTAGCCCCTTTGAGCAACTCTGTAATGATGGTCCAAAGGAGAGCCACTATAATGCAGGTGACTTGCAGATGTAGAATCTCCAGCCCAGGGAAGCCCACCAAAATAACAGGTGGTCGAGTCGAGTAAGTGCTACTGAGCAGACTCCAGGTAAAGGATGCTACTTACAGGCTCAGGAATGGGCATCTGAGCAGTCCACAGGTGATGCTGCAATTGGGATAGAACCCAGGAATGCTGTGGCTGCAGATACCAGACAGGATTCAATATCCAACTCTTGCCTGAATAATAATTATTAAAGGCAAAAAGTCCAGAATACCCCAAGATGATCAATTGCTAAATTTATACTGGACAGGGATAATCAATAAAAAATAACCTTTATTGAAAAATAAATTAAAAGTGTATCCTAAAATATGATTGGATACATTCCATAGCCAAAAAATGCAACATATAGTAATTAAAGAATGACCAGATACATAGAACAAGGACAGGAAGGGGAATAATTGTGTGTGGTAAACACTGTCCCTGGATCGTCCCTATGAGGCTGACCAACCCTGCCTAATTAGCGGGGCTATCGTCCCAATAAGGATGGCTCTGACAGGATCCTGTCCCTACACTGAAATCCCCTATGTAGCCCTAACATGTAAGTAACATGGGCAAAACATAATCTCACCTCTATTCATTGGGTAACAAAGTATCCCAGAATGAGCAAAATAGACAACAAATACTCTCACCTTAATTCCTAAACGACTAAGTATCCGACATGTTTCTACACCCACCGTATTTCATCAGGGGACATTGGTTGGTAGGTTCAAGGAATCTCAAATAAGAATGAAAATTATAGGGGAAAGAAGAGGCTAGAACATATGGTTCACAGCCTTTATGAGATCAGCTCTGATGTGCTGCCTCATTCTTATTTGAGATTCCGTGTACCTACCAACCAATGTCCCCTGATGAAATACGGTGGGTGTAGAAACATGTCGGGACACTTAGGGCATGTACCCACGGCACTGGTTTTCGGCCGTTTTTTCAGACGGTTTGCGGTTTTGCAGACCGTCTGAAAAACCGGCTGAAAATAAGTACAATGGGCTTCTATGGAAAACTCGTGCAGCAGTCCCCACTGCCCGGGTTTTCCGCCTGGTGTTTTTTCCGCCCGCGGGCCACCCAAAAAGTATTATACCTGCACATTCTTCTGTCCGGTTTTTGGACAGAATATGCGCAGGTGAATGTGAAGGGGGAGAAAAGCCATCCCCCCGCGGCCGTTGGGATGGCCGCAAAACAGGACAAATACCAATCGGGTAAACCGACCGGTATTTGTCCCTTGTCGTGGGGACGCACCCATAGTCGTTTAGGAATTAAGGTGAGAGTATTTGTTGTCTATTTTGCTCATTCTGGGATACTTTGTTACCCAATGAATAGAGGTGAGATTATGTTTTGCCCATGTTACTTACATGTTAGGGCTACATAGGGGATTTTAGTGTCGGGGACAGGATCCTTTCGGAGACGTCCTTATTGGGACGATAGCCCCGCTAATTAGGCAGGGTTGGTCAGCCTCATAGGGATGATCCAGGGACAGTGTTTACCACACACACTTATTCCCCCTCCTGTCCTTGTTCTATGAATCTGATCATTCTTTAATTACTATATGTTGTGTTTTTTGGCTATGGTATGTATCCAGTCACATTTTAGGATACACTTTTAATGTATTTTTCAATAAAGGTTATTTTTTATTGATTATCCCTGTCCAGGATACCAGACAGGAGCAGGTGGCTAGCACAGTACTGTGGATCACTGTCGCAGCTTATCCTGCTGTTAGGTGTTGCGCTTGTTGCTGACGAATCAGAGTGTAAAGCCTTGGTTGTGAGGAGGCTGGGAGGCAGTGACCACATGTAGAAGATGGCGGGTCTCACTCCGCCATGCAGAGGGCAGTCACACTGGAAAATGCAGATCTAGCTGCTTGGAGCTGTATGAATTATAACTGGGGCTTATTTATGTGTATTTCAAGCCTGCTTGAAAAACAGTGAAAAATCAAGCTTGGACTTATTTTTTGAGAAACACTGTATTGTTTTAAAAATCCAATTTTTTATTAAAGCTCTTTGAAATGTCACAATCTGACACTGCGGTCCTTAGACAAAAAGGTACAAAGTAGCAAAGAGTTAAAACGTAGGGCAAAATATACCTTCTATCGCTCTTCTTCTCCTCTGGGCACAATAGATAATAAATGAAATCCCAAGCTATTTTT
>JAODAL010066632.1:0-17672 GCA_025379985.1 Phyllomedusa bahiana | reverse complement strand
CTCCCCTATAGAAGTCACTGGGTCTGCTCCTGCACACAGAATCCTATGTCCATGAAGCTGCTGTAAAGCATCTCTTTAAATGCTGTTAAAAGCAGCTCAGGCAAGATGGCTGCCCCCATAATTATATACAGACAGAATTAAAAAATCTTCAGGAAATAAAAATGAAGAGAATAATTTGTATCAGTATCTTTTAATGAATAAAGAAAAAATGGCAACAGATAGCTAAACATTAGCTACTTCTGGCTTATGTGAAAGTCTAGTTTTACTTTTTTCTACTGCTTTTAGGGGAAATAATAGATTAAATGATAGGATAGATACAGTCATATGAAAAAGTTTGGGCACCCCTATTAATCTAAATCATTTTTAGTTCTAAATATTTGGGTGTTTGCAACAGCCAATTAAATTTTATATATCTAAAAACTAAAATTTCACATATTTTTTTAGTAAAATAAAACTCAATTAAAAACGGACATATTAGTTTGTCCCTCAGTTATTATATATATCAAATTGTAATGTGTGTTGCAAACACCCAAATATTTAGAACTAAAAATGATTAAGATTAATAGGGGTGCCCAAACTTTTTCATATGACTGTATGTGCAGTACAGTATGCAGACTATAGATGGTAGATATATATTAGACTTGATACATAGTTAGATGAATAGAAAGAAAAAGTCATCACCAGGATTTTTGCACTATTGAAATGTAGTCAAACACAATCTTACAAAAATAATAACACACAAACAGTGGTATTATGTCTTTTATTGAGAACATTGAGTAAACTTCCACAGTGGAGGGAGAAAAAGTAGATTGAACCTCTGTGTTTCCAAAAGCTAACTGGAAAAATGTATTTCACCTAAAGAGATGAAATTGGATACATGCTTTCCCCCATTAAATAAGAGCACATAAAGTCTGGTTACTGATAAATTTGTTCGTCTCTAGAAATATTGGTCAGTATGAACCATGTTTCAATGCAAACAGCATTCAGAAGACGTTATAGAGACACACAAAGCTATAAAAGGCAACAAAAATGTGTTCCTGAGGTGTACCTCAGTCCATGATTAGACAAATGTAGAACTATTATTACTCTCGTTAGGAGTAGATGTCCTGTTAAAGGGGTTTTGCCAAGATTTCATTTCATACCTCCTGCATCCAGCTCTTCAGCTCTGTGTGCTCAGAAGGGGGCGTGTGTGATTTGTTTGAATTGCATATCATGTGACCCAGCAGGATAACATCACCAGGCCTTTCCTCTTTTTAGTCAAAGAAAGGTCTGTTTATGTGTAGAACTGTAAATAACTACATTGTAGCTCAGAGGTAAAACTTTTGCCTCCAGACACAAGGGTCCTCGGTTCAAATCCCTGCAGGAACCAAACCTGTTTTTTTTTTCTCTTTATCAGTGCACATACCTCAGTGAGGTTTCTTTTTTTACTTATTTGCACTGTTTGACTAATTACTAAGGAATACAGAGGACGGGAGGAGAGTGACAGCATCTGGGGTCTGAACACTCAGTAGCTGACTGAGAGGAGAGGTGATGTCTGAGCATGTCTGATCAGGAGTGAGGAGCTCTCAGCCCTGGTCGTATCCCTTGGAGACGAGCTGTAAACAATGGATCACTAAAGGAGCAGCTAAAACAAAAACGGAGCAGAATTTTTAATAATGATGAATGGTGAAAATATTTATTATTTCATTTACAAACTTCCCACGTCAATTTTACTTCGTGGCAAAACCCTTTTAAGGTCATTTAAGGCGACATGTCAGAAAGGAGGCGCTTCCACGCCAGTTTTAAGTCGCGTTAAATGAGTGTATAATGTGCCTGAATAAATAAACCTGCCAAAAATCTGGCATGTGTTATTCCTTGTATAGCATATTTAAAGCGTCTAATTTTGGCGTATACCAAAAAAAAGGTGCATAGCATATCATTGCTAGCATATTTGAGGTGCCTACTTTAGGCGCATTCAAAAATGTCAAATGCGCCTAGTTTTGATGTACAACAGTCCATTTATATAGAGAATACGGTGTCAACAGTTTTTTGATGCAAAATACACCAAAAAAATGGTGCAGCCCTATTGGGACATGTCGCCCTTCATGACCACCATGGGTTAACCTAAAAGAGATTAGAAAGAGCCAATGGTATCCGCAAAAGACCTACAGAAGACTGTGGAAATCATAAAAATCCCTGTTCATGTTTTTCTTTACTGAACACTGAAAAACACTGAAAAAGACTGGTGTTCGGGAAAGGACACTATAAAAGAACAAAAATGCATACCATTATGAAAGAATGAAAAAGAATACAACACTAAAACCTCATCCCATGTGGATTATCATGGTTTGGGGCTGCATTGCTGCCTCAGGGCCTGGATGCCTTGTGATCATTAAGACATCAGTTCAACTGTGTATGAAAACATTTTACAGGAGGATGCATGGGCAGCAGTCACTGTCCTCAAGCTGAAGAGATCTTAGGTGATGCAACAAGACAACGACCCACAGTACATATGTAAATCAATATGTAAATGGCCAAGTTAGCATCCTTACCTTAACCACATCAAGATACTGTTGCTTATTCCCCCGAACAACAGCACACTTTCTTCAAATTCTTTTAAGTGGGTGCGGGACATGTTTGTGTGGGGGTATAGTGACAGCGAGGTTATTGTAGGTTACAGGCTATCCTAAAGAGATGAGTTTTTTAGGTTGCTTTTGAAGCTGGTGAAAATGGAGGAGAGTCTAATGTGTTGGGGCAGTGAGTTCCAGAGTGGGTGAAGCACAAGAGAAATCTTGGAGACGTTTGTGTGAGAAGCTGACAAGAGGAGAGCAGAGAAGAAGGTCCTGTGAGGAGCGGAGATCGCGTGAGGGGAGATATCTGGAGATTAAGGTATAGATTATGGAGGGGAGAGGTTATGGAGGTTATGGAGAGCCTTGTAGGGCATGGTTAGTCCTTCAGTCATTCTCCATTGATAGAAGAGAAAATCAGAGACTTAACAAGCCGGACCACCAGGAGACTATACTTATGGATCAACGAGGTATCAATGAAGTTCCCAGCGGAACCAGAATACACAAAGGCGGAGGACTGGAACATGACACCAGCAAGGGAGCAAAGCTG
Source organism: Phyllomedusa bahiana (assembly GCA_025379985.1). Classification (NCBI taxonomy): domain Eukaryota; kingdom Metazoa; phylum Chordata; class Amphibia; order Anura; family Hylidae; genus Phyllomedusa; species Phyllomedusa bahiana. The sequence goes on along the minus strand of JAODAL010066632.1, from coordinate 14,576 downwards.
GACCAGTATAGAAAGAAGTGAAGAGGAAGTGTTCACACCTAGGGATGCCTCTCCCACATTGCCTAGGATTGTGCATTGACCGGGCGCTGTGGCCATTGAGGGCAACTCCTGTGGACATGGTCAGGACTGGCACAATAGAGGTGCAAATTTCCCTCACGTCGAAGGGACCACTGTTGCTGAGTCAGATGGGCTCTATCCACTTGCATAGGCTCTTATGCAGGAGGCCGCAAAGCAGGTTGGACTTGCTGCGACAAGCAAACCCCTAAGTCGCTACCCCTGGCACCACTTGTCTGCAGTGGCGGCAGAGGCAAGGTACAGAATCATAAGGCTTACCCGCAGTCAGGGACAGGCAGGAAGGTCAGGACAGGCACAGATTTGTGGTTGAGAAACATAGCTAAGGGACTGGAACACGGTAGAACAATAATGCAATCTGGAACACTTTCTCTAAGGCACTGAAGATCCGGCAGTGAAGTGAGGGAGGAGCCCAGAATATTTAGGGTCAGTGCTCGGCAATTAGCCAATTACCAACTTGCTGGGCCTTTAAATCTCAGAGAGCTGGCGCACGTGCGCCCTATGGAGTGGGGGCGTGTGCACTGGCCAGCAGAGGAGCGTGGACGAGCACAAGTGTGGCTAGGTGAGTATCTGCCGGCAGAACAAGCGTGCCCACAGACCAACGTGCGGACCGCGTCGCCACTCTTCCCTAGCGGTGTGCGGGGAGATGGGACACAGCTGTGTCTGCGGCTTGACATGAGGACTGAGTAGATGCCCATGACAAGTGTCATTTTGTGGTTCAGTGAAAATTCCAGCCAATCAGGATTGCCATTTTACTGGTATAAAATCTATATTACTTATGGCATGGTCTGACTGATAGGCAGTATAGTAGCGCCTCTCTACAATACAGTAAGGTAGTACATGTTCTGTACCACTGTCTACTTGGGCCAGGATGAGCAGCTGCCCTGGACAAAAGGTGAGGGTGACTTCATGCTATTTTTCTGGTACATTGTTTACTGTATTTGACACTGGAAAAGCTCCTATCCTTATTATAGTTATTTACACTTTCCACCTACATTTATAACTTTTTTATGTAAAAATGTGCTTTATAGGAGTTATCGTTCAGTTATCTGTTTATTATATCTTCATCTTATTTTTTCTTTGATAGCTTTGGAACCAACTACTATTTTACATAAAGTTATGGTCACAATTTAAAATATTTTTAACTTACAGTAGTTGTCTGAGAAAAAAATGGCGGACATTGTATAGCCAAGGTTGCCACTGCTCTACAACCTTGAACTATCTTCACAACCTTGAAATCGGTCAAGGCATGACAGGGCTACCGAACGTAATGCTTTAGAGTCTGTAATCTCTTTTCTAGATGCCGGCGTGTTGTGGATACTCAATATCTTACTCAATCTTTATTTGGTGTTTATCTGAAGAAGCCCTTTATATCCAGCTGCTAATAGGCATTACTGGCACTACATTCTCCAGATGGTTGCATTTTTAGTTAATCAAATTTCACATTGATTTTTTTTTTCTTTAATGACAACAATCACATCACACTTAAAGGGAAAGTGTCAAAAAACAGACATTACCTCCCTGTCAGAGTACTTGTCTAAATGATATGTTTTACTTGTGGTGAAGCTACTTTGTCTAATTATAGTGTTTGATTTTTATTTTTTTTACAATACTTGAGATCTGACAGTGCATTAATCAAATGAATTTTGGTCTGTTGTCATAGACCATGGACACATAGTTACAGACGTAACATAATAAACTGTGTGCATCAGAGGTTCACCAAACATTAGTAATGATACCTGCTCTGTTTAAATGTTAAAAACATTGACTGTAAACAGATTATGAATCTAAATGAATTGTGCCTCCAAAAAAAACTATTTTTATGAGCCACATCTGTGAATGCCATTTTTAGTGTAACTTGCAATACATTTGCCTGTCTAGTGCACAGCTGTAGCCACCACCAGACAATGAAGATACTTTGCACAGGACTTTTGTCGTTAAAGGGAACTTGTTATGTATAATAACCAGTCCAATGTGCTACCATCCTATTATACAGCAGGTGGAGCTGATTAGATTAATATACACTTATATATATCAGTCAACAGTTTTAAAACACCATAATTCTTTTTGTTTTTATTGATATTTACACAGTTTAATGTCTCAAATAACTTTAAAATGAGAGAAAATAAGTAAAAATAAAGATGAGAGAAAAAAAAATATTGGAATAACTTATATAGTTACATAGTTTGTAAGGCTGAAAAAAGACAAGATGTCCATCCAGTTCAGCCTATTCTGCTAAAGTGTTACTAAAGTGTTGATCCAGAGGAAGGCAAAAAACCCCAATGAGGCAGAAGCCAACCGTCCCCACCTGAGGGAAAAAATTCCTTCCCGACCCCAATCCGGCAATCAGAAAAATCCCTGGATCAACGCCCCTTCTCCAGAATCCTAGTCACTATAACTTGTTATATTATTGCACTCCAGAAAAATTCATCCAAACCCTTCTTGAACTCTGTTATTGAATTCATCATGACAAGTTCCTCTGGCAGAGAGTTTCACAGTCTCACTGCTCTAACAGTAAAAAATCCCTTTCTGTGTTTATGTAGAAACTTTCGTTCCTCAAGATGTAGAGGATGCCCCCTTGTTCTAGATACAGTCCTTGTTTCAATAAATTTTCACTCTTCAGAGTAGCCCACTCTAACAGCTTTACACAATGGAGGCATTCTACAATTACATTCAGATATTGATCAGAACTTTCTTCCAAACATTGTCGCATCAGTTCCTACAAATGTGCTGCACCTGCAGGTTACTTTGCTTTCAACCTTCTATCCAGTTCAATCCAAGCAATTTCAATGGGGTTTCAGTCTGACAACTGTGCAGGCCATTCTATTTTTTGAAGCCCACCGGTTTTCCTAAGGTGTAGTTACATAGTACGGTTGAAAAAAGACATATGTCCATCAAGTTCAACCAAGGAACAATGTTTGGGATCGTTGTCTTGCTATAATATGAACCGCATACCAACTAGGCATGTACAGTGCCAGAGGGCATTGCATAGCACTTCAAAATCCTTTTTGTCCACTGTGCCAGTCACCCTGTTCAAGTTGCCAACTCTAGGTCTAGCAAAAGAGCCCCAGATATGCTTCCCCCTCCATGTTTGACACTTGGCATCATGCATTAAGGAACCATCTTTTCACCTAATCAATAACATACAAAAATCCTGCATGTACAAAAGATGTCAAATTTCGATTCATCAGTCCATAGGACTGTAACAAGATGTGCAGGTCCTCAGTCTATCTGCTTTCTCCTTTTTCGGGTCATTCCCTAGGGCATGTGTGCACCTCTTTGATACCTTAAAAGCCCAGCACATAGCACCCAACTTTGCAGGTATAAATCACCTATTGCTTGATTTTTGTTAAAGCACACCTCCCCTGTCTTCTTTGCCAGTGTGTTGGTTTGCTACCCTGCATTTGGGTTGTATGAATTTCTAGTATCTGACTTTGACTTGTCTCCTGACCTTTTACGCTAGGCAGCTGCCTTTCTTGATCTTCAGTCTATCTCCCGTTTATGAAAGACAAGTCATTCTTGACCTTCTGCTTGTGACCTGACTATGTATTTGCCTATGCCTGCATGTCAGCTGTCAATGTATGTTACCACCTAGAGAGTAGTGACCTGCTAGTACCCTGCAGTGGAGTCCAGATCTCTTAAAAGGTTAAAGAGCGAAGACTACGGGGCTCCATAGACTCTGCTCCTCAGTACGGTTCTAAGTCAAGTTCTGTGGTTAAAGCAGAGGATTCACCTCCTCTTTGGTGAGCGACAAAGTACAAACTGACCATGGATCCCACTGATGTACTTCTGCCCAAAGTATAAGAGCTAGCTGCTAAATTTAGTCAAGATGCCCACCAAGACCAGTTGTTACAGATGCTTCAGCTCCTACTGCTTGGTTGCTCCTGTCATTACTTTGTTATTTCTCCCTTCATCGGGAGAAGATATACTTTTATGTTCTCCTGAAGTCCACCTGTTCCCTTCTCCATGGTTGTGCTAATGTTCATCCGCAAGTCATCTTCTCCAGCTGTGTGGATTTCTTCTTTGTGGGGAAAAGGGATGGTTCTCTACATCCTTGTATCGTTATATCAAGAGCCGATATCACTTGCTGTTGATTTCAGTACCCTTTTACTAAACTCAATCAACGTGGGGCAAATATATCTGTATTCATGAGAATGACAAATGAAAGACTTCCTTTAACATCAACATTTTGAATTCCCCTGTGATACCCTTCGGTCTTTGAAATTCAACATCCATGTTTCAAAATTTTGTCAATGACATCTTCTAAGACCTACTTCGTACAGTATATGCTTGCTTGTCTACTTAGACATTATCCTGGTGTTCTCTCCTGAACAGGACATCAACTGGACATGTTTGGCAAACCTCTCCAATTTCCCATGTTTTGCTAAATGAACCCAGTCTGCTACAAGTTTCATCTGCCTTCTTACTTATGTATTTCTAACACTTTCCATGTTTCGTCCTCAATGCCGCTTTTGATTCTCAATCTCCTCTCTCAGAAGCTTGTACCACAGTCCACATAAGCAAGTATAGAAGACACCTACGAGTTCAGGATAATTCTATCACAAAAACTTATCAGCAGGACTTTATAAACATTAAAATAACAGTCAATATATTAACTATTTCAAAATTCATTTCATTTTTTGGATACATGAAAATTTGAGGTACTTGGCGCACATGTTTGATAAAAACTGTGAAGGCCAATCCACCAATGACAAGGTGACCTCATTTCAGATGGAGACCTACATTATAGCATTCTAACCGTGCTTGGTACTGTATCAGGGCTCCATACTTTTGGATTGTCAGGGAAATTCTAGAAATCAGCTCTAGAAGCGTCCTTGATTGGAAAGGATTTGGATCATAAGAAAGGTAACCTGCCCAAAACATTGATGCCCCAGAGCTAATTTGACAGTTCTATAGGATTATGGCTCTAAAGAAAAAACACTATAAGGGAAGGTGTGCTGTAACCAGGTGCACCTTGGCCTTTCGTGTCAGAGGTTAGGAAGCTCCTTAGAGTAACAAAGGCCTTCTGTCACTCTTCATTAGTCCACTGGATGGGCTGTTTGGCCCAGGCATGTCTATTTTTTTTTGTTTTACAATCTTAGCAGTGACTTTCTTACTGTTACTTGACTTGTTCAACCTTTAGTTAGAAGTCGTCTCTTCACAGTTGAAATGGAAACTTGTTTAATCTTTTCTACATTAAGCTGTGCTTAAAGATTCTGAGGAGGTGCTGATCACACAAACCTTTTGGCTCTCAAACACTTGTCAACTGATTTTGTAGTGGCTTTTGGTCAGACCTCTTCCTGTCAGAGTTTCCTGCCTATTGAAGGCATAATTAACTGTACTGTTACCTTGACTTTCTAGACTTAGGGCATGACCCACGACTCGGGTTTTCGGCCGGCTTTTCAGGGAGTTTGCGGTTTTGCAGACCACCTGAAAACACGCCGAAAATGAGCAGAACGGGGCGCTATGGAAAACCCGTGTAGCAGTCCCCACTGCACGGGTTTTCCGCCCGGCGATTTTTCCGCCTACGAACCGCCCAAAATTCATTGAGCGTGCACATTCTTCCGTCCAATTTCCGGACGGAATATGTGCATCTCAATGTAAAAGGAGAAGCTCATCATGGAGAAAAGCTGGCCCCCCCCCGCGGCCGTGAGGATGGCCGCAAAACAGTGCAAATACTGGTCGCATAAACCGACCGGTATTTGGCACTTACCATTTAAACAGACCCTTACGCTTCTAAGGGTAATAATTGTCTGTCTTTATATTTTTGTTAATTGACTTTTTCTTTCCATTAAGATAGAAATGTGCTCTGTACTGAAGAGCAAAATTGGCCGAATCTTGCCCTAGAGGGTGTTAAAATCCAGTCTATCCACAAACTGGTTATTTAGAATCAGAGGGTTTAAAAGTAATCTCCAAATGTTGACACACCTGCAGGAATAGTTTGCATCTAATAACAAACCATAATTTGCTTTTCGGCACTTCAGAGCAGCTATTTTTGATGAAAAAAAAAGGTATTTAGTTAAAATCAGAGATTGAAAATATTGTTGCAGTTGAGCTTACAATTATTTGCTGTACAAGAACTGAGTTAATGTAAAAAATAACTGAAATTAAGAATTAAGGTTTTGACCTATAATTTACAGGTGATTGGTGATTGATAGCTATTGTTTTATGTTTACTGAAACAGGCTCTGAGTAGCACCACCCACTGGACGCTAAGGGTGTGTTCCCATGGCAGAGACCAAATTTTGTCTTTTTGGCACGTAGGGGACAGCTTTTGGCCACGGTTTGCGGATTCAATCCGTCCCCCTTCACAACCACATGTTCATGTTCTGCCCGAAAACCAGGCGGAAAAATGAACATGTCCTAAGTTTTTCGTTACGCCAGCAGTGTCAAAAACCGTCCGGCGGAAAATCCGTTCAGTGGGGCCTGCAGAACGGATTTGCTATTAAAGTCTAAGGGGGAACATTGCATGTTGGTTTTCAGGCAGTTTCTAAAACCCGCAAACCATCTGAAAAACCGACCAAAACACCATGCCGTGGGCACAAGCCCTTAAAGACAGAGTAACAGATTTCAGTTTGTAAGTCTGCATTTATACTGAACTTTTAACATAAAATCAATTTATCAGTTTGCTCAGCTCTTCCTGCTCTATAACATGATGCTGGTAGATTGGACTGTATTTTTAGGGTGACAGATCTGTTGTATTGGTCTGAAAATTTTGGGATGCTTTTTCATTTGGCACTGTTGAAAAGAATGTTGTTCTATGTAAAGCTGCCATTAATGAGATCAAACACTAAGGCTGCGTCCCCACGGCTAGGGACAAATACCGGTTGGTTTATCCGACCGGTATTTGTCCTGTTTTGTGGCCATCCCCGGCCACGGTGGGAAGGCCGGGCGGAAAACCCGTGCAGTGGGGACTGCTGCACGGGTTTTCCATAGGAGCCTGAAAAACCGTCCGAAAACCTGTGCCATGCGGACATGCCCTAAGGGCGACATGTATGACTAGGGCTGTGCCAGTTTTCTGGCTTGCTTTGAGTCAAAAAACCTGTTGCAGCCCTATTCGATAGATATATGAATAGTCATATGCCAAAACTTGGAGCATCATGCACCAAACACGATATGCGCCAATATATTCTATGCTATGCTATGCAAGGCATACCACACGCTAGATTTATGAACCAACATATGACAGGTTCATACATACCCATCACATTCTACACTCCTCTATATCGATTTAGAACTGTCGCCCTAAAAGTTTGAAATAATGCAGTTAGGGTCTTTCATCTTAAAGGAGTTTTCCACTTTCATATACTCTGAAGTTCTGAGTTAACAGAGGGGTAACTATCCTCATCATGTAGTCAGAGTGCAGAGCAGTGAATTGGAGGACCTGTGTTGTATTTTACAGACAACACATTGATTTGAATTCGCACTGTGCAATGATTAATTTCTCCTGTGGTGGTACTGCAGGGTAATTGAACACTTAGGGCATGTCCCCACGGCAGAGGACAAATACCGGTCGGTTTATCCGACCGGTATTTGTCCTGTTTTAGTGCCGTCCCCACGGCCGCAGAGGAAGGGGTGGGGTTCTCCGTGATTAGTGGAGAAAAGCCCTCCCCCTTCACAATGGCATGCACATATTTCGCCCGAAAACCGGATGGAAGAATGCGCATGTTCAATCTTCTTCGGGCGGAAAACCCATGCCGTGGGGACTGCTGAACAGGTTTTCCATAGAGCCCCGTTGTACACATTTGCGGACAGTTTTTCAGACGGTCTGCAAAACCGCAAACCGTCTGAAAAACCGGCCGTAAACCAATGCCGTGGGGATATGCCCTTAGGGGCACGTGAATGAAAACTGTCTAGGTCTAAGACTTTCTTTGTTGTCCATAGCAACCAATCATAGCTCCACTTTTATTTCATATAGTGCTCTGAAAAAATGAAAGGGGATTCTGATTGGTTGCTATGAAAGAAAGTCTTAGACCTAGACAGTTTTCATACATGAAGCCTTTGTCAACCGTTTTTGTAAATTTAAATCTTAACCTTCTAATAAGTCGGAATAGTCCAATGCAGACAACATTCCTAATATTAGTGGAGGATAATCTTTTTTCTGTGAAAGGTGATTACCAGTTCAAGTAATAAGCTATATTCCTTAGGAATGGTTATGGTGGTCATGTTTCACCTTTCAGGCCCTGTAATAGAAATAATAGCAATTAGGGTATGTTCACACTAGATGGATATACTTCAGATTTTCCATTGTGGATTTGCACACAGAAAATCTGCAGGATATAACAAGGCCAGCAAAGTGGATAACATTTCAAAAAATCTTATCCGCACAGTGTCAAATATCCACACGAACATTTACCTGTGGTGTAGATTTGAAAACTGACACATGTCAGTGCATGTTGCAGAAATTATGGGCCACATGTATGAAAACAGTTTAGGTCTAAAACTCACTTTTTTGCCCATAGTAACCTAATAACCTAGTTTTAGACCTAAATAGTTTTTATACATGTGGCTCTATGTGTGTATATATGAGTGAATTAGTCTGCAAGGAAATGTGTTGTTGCAAGAGAAATGCTGCAGATCCGCAGCAAATTTTACAACTTTGGATATCAAAAACATTGATATTTTTTGTATTTATATTGTCTGTACCAAAATCTCCCTCGGTAAACCACACCAAATCATTTAGATTTGATGCTGCAGATTTTGGTGCAAATTATTCAAACAGAAAAAAACAAGTAATTTATACACACATTTTGTCACATTTTGACACACAGTAATAGTTACAGGTGGTTAAAAAAAATTCTGTTATTTCTCTAGGGGATTCATATTTGTGTATATGGAGACAATATTTACCGACACATGTCTTAGAAGCCAATTAGCAATATTTTCTTCACGTTATAGTTACTATATGACACAATGTGATGGTGGTGCCATTGTTGATTATGAGACAGATTTGCATAGTGTACACTTTCTTTCATGTTAAAGGGTAAATAGGTACATAGGGGACAGTCATACCATCTGTTTTTTAAGGTGTGAGCAGTACGGGACTTGTCGCTATAGAGACCAATGCTGGCTGGTAAAACGTCGACATTGAAGGGACTTTCCCAAAAGATATGCTACAAATACATAATAGGTGGGATTCTAGTCCTGGTACCCCACCTATTACACCTCTTCAGCTTGCAAGGTCCCCTTTGAAGAACATATAGCTGAGAAACGTAGTAGAGAAGTCTAAGGGACTGGAAAAGAGTTGAGCATAAGCGTAACTTCCATACTTGTATGAAGAGCCACGGACATGTGCCACCACCTTGCCTCTAAATCTGTTCCTATTTTTAGCTGATGGCAATTGTGGAAGAAGGGCCAGGGGACTCCATACATTGGAATTCTGTTTACATGCCGTAAGTAAAAATATCCCTATAGTAAAACTATAAAAAATGTCATCAACAAATGGTTTATACTACAACAAAAAACACTAACACTGATATATTTACCTCTGTGGACACATAGATCATTCTCTCATAAATATCTAGGTTAACTTATGTGATGCTTGATTGCTTACTCAGTCACTCAAGCTTACAGTGAGTAATCTGTGTAATTAGAGTAAGCAGACAAATAGGTGATACAAAAGCACGATCCTATTCTCAAAGCAATTATCTGCTTATCTACCCTGCTTAGCAAGCCTTAAACAGCGGAGATTATACATGTATGTACTGCATGTACATGTTCAGAAGTTTTCACAGTAACACCATGTAGACATCTTGGCCATGGATTTACCAGCATTAATAAACTAGGCACAAAACTTACCTAGAACAAACTGCTGACTTTTTAGAGGTGCACTCAATTGTGGTTTGCAGTAAGTTCCCAGGAAATAGTCTCAATTTCCTCCCCTAAACTTAATTGCAACATTTAAAAAATTGAACTGTAATTTCCGCAATCATGTTACTAAATCAGGAAACCTAGGCCATGTCTTTGAAAACCAACACCATCCTATAAGTAAATTATATAATATAGGTCCATCACAACCATTTTTAGACCTGACTATAGTTTCCAGTGGAAGTTTAATATTGTCTTTGAAATGGATCTAAAAATGCTGTCAGAGGTTAAAGGAGTTTTCTCGCTACAAAGATCATATTGGTAATGATGGAGACAGTACGAAATAAACACTTTTGCAATTGTTGTGTATTACCTAAATCATTTAGTATAGCAGCTATGAGCTAATCTGTAAGTGTCTAGAGCTAAATCTGAAGCTTGGGGGGTCAGGCCATGCCCTCTTTGCTGTGATTGACTGTCTGAAATTTAGCCTACTGGGAGGAGAGACCCGCCCCTCAATTTGAAGCTGTAAAAGAGTGAAAGCTCAAGGTGCCTGTGAAAGTCTCTGGTGAGACAACCTCTTTAATGTATGCTCTATGCCATCAGTTCTCTTGTGGATGGCAAAAATTACTGGTGTACCTACCTAGAAGAGCTAAGCTATCTAAGGGTTTCCTCAACATCAAACTACAACTTCACTTTTGTGGAATAGATGTCGAAAGTGGTGTTGCTTTTGCATAGGTGCACCTGGGATGTTTTTGTCATTATGAGGGAAACGGGTGCCAGGATTAAAATCTCCAGCAATTGAGGATTGAAGTGTTATAAGAAAATAAAACATGTAGCCACTACAGGAGAGAATTGATGTAGCTTTTAGATAATTACTATTATGATCACACATACTTCAAAAAACATCTATATGTAAATTTGCTGACTGGTTTTATATGTCAACAATTGAATCTTCAGAATATCTGCTGTGCAGACTAGAAATGGCCTTGGTTGACATCCCTCTCGTCACCCTCATACAAAAGCTTGACTTTTATCACGAAATAAAAGCCAACATAATTGTCTATCATTCTAAATGCTTAAAAGGGTTTTCCAAGACTTTAAAAAAATCTCCCTATCACTTTGCACTGTGCTAAAATTTACCTATACTTAACCCTCCCATCACCACCAATCCTGCACTGCCAGAGCTTCAGTGTGTCCACTCCTCCGGGTCCCTCACTGATGACATCATGTTCATGGGTCACACGATGCTGCAGCCAATCACTGACCTCTGTGTGGTCACATGCAGTGTACATGCAGACATGTGACGGTTGATGCCAGAGATCCTGTGATCCGAGGTTGTGACATCATCAGTGAGGGACAGGGAGGTACTGGAGCTTTGGCAGTGCAGGAACCTGTGCTCTCCATGGAATAACAGTTGTGGAGCATCTTCTCTTTTGACTCTCATTTTTTTGTGCTATTTCTCTGATATTCCTTCTAGAAATGTATTACGACAGTGGGTACGGAAATATTAGGACTCCTTTAAATTTTTCACTCTTTCTTTCATTGCAGCCATTTAGAATGATCCAAAAAGTTCATTTGTTTGGCTCATTAATGTACACTCTGCACCCATCTTGAAAGAAAAAACCACAGAAATGTAGATATTTTTACAAATGTATTAAACAAGAAAAACTGAAATATAACATGATCATAATTATCCAGACCCTTTGCTGTTGCACTCATATTTAACTCACATGCTGTCCATTTCCTTCTGATCCTCCTTGACATGGTTCTACTCCTTCATTGGAGTCCAGCTGTGTTTAATTAAACTGATTGGACTTGATTAGGAGAGGCACACAACTGTCTATATAAGACCTCACAGTGCATGTCAGAGCACACGAGAGGTCTAAGGAACTGCCCAAGGAGCTCAGAAACAGAATTGTGGCAAGGCACAGATCTGGCCAAGGTTACAAAAGAATGTATGCGGCACTCAAGGTTCCTAAGAGCACAGTGGCCTCCATAATCCTTAAAGGGAATATGTCACCAATTTTTTTTTTCACTTATTAAATCAAGCCCCTGATCCCTATTCTTTTGCTCTGTCATTTTTATTTCCTGATTGTAGATTTCTCAATTCGGCCGTCTATATATGATTGGTGGGGAAGAAAATTCTTGCTTGCACTGCTTTAACAGCAGTCAGAGAGATATTTTTACAGAGCTTCATGCACATAGGATTCAAAGACAGATTCTGTCCTTTAGATTGTATGGGAGAGTTTTCACTGGAAGGGGGGGGAGAGGAGGAGCTGTGACTTCCCTCTTTGACTGGTGGTTCTGTTATCTGTACACAATGTGTCCCCTTCAGCTTGACCCCTGCTTTTACTGATAAATAACCACGCTGAAAAGCTCTCTAAACAGAAAGGAAGTGTCAGACTTTATTAGGCTTAGGGGCCCAAAGTGAAAACTAAGGACTTAAAAATTTATTAAAAAAAATTTTGAAATGATCGGGAAAAGTAAAAAAAAAAAATAACTAAAATTCCTAAAAAAATGTTTTAAATAAAAATGTGAGTTAAACAATAAGTCATTTTTGATGAACCATTCCTTTTTAAATGGAAGAAGTTGGAACACCAAAAAACTTTCCTCGACCTGGCCGCCCAAAAAATAAGGAAGCATGGGAAAAGAGTTTTGGGGGGAGATTAAAGAAGAATACCAAGATCACTGGGGCCGAGTCCAAGATGCATAGGGAGAGGGGAGAAAGCCCCACAAAGTAAACTATCCTGCAGCCCCACCATCGGGGGCTTTAGGGGAGTGGCGCCGACTAAGCCTTCCTCAGTGAAAAGACATAGAAAGCCTGCATACGTTTGAAAAAGAAAAAACATAAAGGGACCCCCAGACTAGAAAATAAGTTTATTGGTCTGATGAGACGAATTTTAACTTTTTGGTGTTAATTTAGCGGTATGTTGGAGAAAACGGGCACTGCCCTTCACTCCCCAATACAATCCCAACATGAAACGGGTGGTGGCAGCTCATCTAGGGGGTTTTTTTCAGCCAGGACAGGATACTGGTTGAAATTAAAGGAAAAGATAAATGCGCCCAAGTACAAGATATCTGGATAAAAACCCCTTTTCCCAGAGTGCTCGGACCTCAGACTGGGTGAAGGCCATCTTTCCAAAAAGACAATGCTCTAACCAACAGTTAAAATAACAAAGCAGGGGTTCAGAACAACTCGGACCTTTCTTGACTTGCCCAGCCAGAGCCCTGACCTAAAACCAATTGGCAGCTCTGGAGAGACTTGAAAATGGGGGCCCCCACTTTTCACCATCCACCCGGGGGAACTGGAGAGGATCTGCAACGATGAATGGCAGGGATCCCCAAAAACCCGGTGTGAAAAACTTGTTAAAACTTCCCCAAAAAGACTCATGGTGCACTAGTCAAAAGGGGGTTCTACTCAAAACTGAGCAAAGGGTCTGAAACTTTAAAACAGTGATCTACATTTTTTTTTTTTTTTCAAGATGGGGCAGAGTGTACATTTAAAGAGAAAAAAAAAATTAAATTTTTGGATCTTAACCAAAAAAACTGCAAAGAAACAAAGAGTGAAAAAATTTAAAGGAGTCTGAAACTTTTCCCGATCCATGTAAAACTTCAGATGGTGTTAACACCCATCTGATAATTCAGTAAAACAATTCACAAAGGGGAATAAAAAAGGAAAAACACAACAAGAGTTATAAGAGAATATGCTCCAGAATTGTTACTTCACAGAATTTTCAAAAACAACACATAGGGTAGGTCCTCTTGAAGAGAATCTGCACCATTTTTTTTTTTTTCTTATTAAACAAGCCCCGTCCATAATTTTTTTTTCTTTGCCCTTTTTTTTTTCCTGATTGTAGATTTCAATTCGGTTATTGTAAATGATAGAGAGGGGAAAACTTTCTTGCTGCACTGTTTTTAACAGTCTAGAGAGATACTTTACCAGCCCTTTTTAACTTTGGAGCTTTGGACCGATAGTCCCATTGACATCATAGGGGAGTTTTCCATCATCTCTGTGACCTGGAAAAAGTCGTGTAGACAGGGGAGGTTGTGAGCTGTGACTATTTCCTATTGTGACTGGGGGATCTATACTAACATTAACTATACACATTGGTGTCACCTTTCAGTCAAACCCTGCTTGGCTGATAATGAGCAACACTGAAAATCTTTTTCTACAGAAAAGGAAGTGTCAGACTATTATTGGGCTTAGTGGCCAAAGTTAAAAATCGGACTAAAAATTTTAAAATATTTTAAAGTACATGGGAAAAATTAAAAAAAAAAAACCAAAAAAATTCCTAAAAAATGTGTTTTTGATGACACATTCCTTTTAATGTACTGCTGCTATGGATCTGCAGCTTTTGCCAGTGTGAGCATCACTGTCCAGGGCAATTTTTCAACCTCTGGATTTAAGCAATGACTATTTCGATTCAATGGCAAATAGTACAAATCTTAAAAATGGTGTGAATTTGAAACAGTAAAAGTATTTTAGAAATGTGCTGAAATTTTTATAAAATAATGGTTAAACTTTATTTACAAAAAAATTCATAAAACTACCCAATAGCTTCGTAAGGGCTTACTAAAGTTAAAGGCTATCTAACATTCTGCAAAAACCTTCACATAAAGTGAAAAAAAAGCAAAAATTTTAAAACAGAAATTCGGTATTTTTTTTTAAGCTTAAAAAATTTTGTTTTTTAAACCCTT
>JAODAL010066631.1:0-17672 GCA_025379985.1 Phyllomedusa bahiana | reverse complement strand
CGCCCCGGTAGCTCAACCAAAGCCTTTTTCAATATTTTTTTTTTTTTGAACTGTCCCCCTTTGAATATGTTTGGTCAATATTTTCCATGGGTTTAGAAGGGGTCCCGTTTGCCCCTTTCTGATTGGTCAATACCCCCTCCTTTGGGTTGAAGGGGCCCACTGTACTCCTTTTTGATTGGTGGTTTTGCCGCCAATGAAAAAGGGCTTTGACAATTTAAAAAATTTTGTTTTAATTTTTCCCCGGCAATTTCTTTTTCCCCTATTCCTTTAGTAGCGCCGGTTCGGCGACAAATGCGTTTTTTGGGTTTTTTTAATTGTTTTTTTTTAAGAAGGGTTTTTCAGCTCTTTTTCGGGAAAATTTTTTTCACTAATAAAAATGATTTTTTTTATTACTCCATCCGCACGGGTGAGGCGGTTTTCATTGCCCCGATCTCTCCATTGACTACAAGGGAAAAGTAGCTTGGCTCTGATTGGCTGGGATACCCAACCCCCCGCTATTAAACCCAATCGCTCTTTCTGCAATTTTACTGTATTTTGAACTGTCCCGCCTTTGATTTTGATTGGTCAATAGTTCTCCATAGGTTTTAAGGGTCACTTTTCGCTCCTTTTGTTTGGCCCGGTTGCCTGCCCCCGCTAGCTAAAACCAATCAGCTCTTTTCTGATTTTTACTGTTTTTGAAGTCCCCCCTTTTGATTTTGATTGGTCAATATTTCTCCATGGGTTTTTTAAGGGGGCCCCCTGTCGCCCTATTCTGTTTGGGCCGGATTCCCAAACCCCCCGCTAGCTAACCAATCAGCTCTTTTCTGCCTTTTTACTTTTTTTGAATTGCCCCCTTTTGATTTTGATTGGTCAATACTTTCCATGGGTTTTTTAATGGGTCACTGTCGCTCCTTTGATTGACGGTTTTTGCCCATGAAAAGCTTGCAGAATTTTAAAATTATGTATTTCCGGAAATTTTCAAAAATCTTAATTCCTGTATTGCGCCGTTTAGTTTTTTGGAAAGGTTTTTTTTTTATTTTTTTTTTTTTTTTTTGAGGTTTGAGCTTTTTTTCTGAAAATTTTTACGCCTTTATAAAGGCGTTTTTTTTTCGGAATCTACTCCATGCTGCCGGAGCTGAGCGCCGGATTTCTTTTCCGTTTTCTAGTTTTCTCTGTTCCGTTCTCGTTTTCACCGCCTCCGCTGGGCTTTTAGACCGAATAAAACAGGCTGACTGATGTCGGAGCTGGAAAGCGACTTTGCGCCGCCTTTCGACCGCGATCGTACATGCCTCTGAGTTTTGAGTGCGCGGGCGTCCCCCCCCGGAAGCTACACCCCCAAATTTGCACGCCCTTCATGTGAGGCGCTTCGAAAGTGGCGAACCCCCCTTTTCGCATCCCAGCGTCAAAGGGGATTAGGCCGGTGGGCGCAGGTAGCCAGAAAAAAGGCAAAAAGGCCGTTCATAATGTCCCCCTAATGTTCTGCCCCCCCAAACCCAGTGTTTGTTTTTCCCGTTTAGATAAAAAAAAATTTATATTGGGGCCCCTTTTTAAAAGTTTTTCGGAAACAGTACCCTCAACAATTTGCTTTGTTAAATTACCAGTTTAAAACAGAGAATCACTTCGGGGGGATCTTCGACAAACTGCCCCAAAAAATTACCCTGTAAATGTTGAGGACTTCCTCTTTTTTGCGCTGGGCAGAAGGTGACCCCAGAAATTTTCTGAAAAACTGAAGTCGCCCTTATCACCCGTACCCCCCGTGCTGCCTGCTCTTTTTGTTTTTGCAACTGATCCTCTCTTTCTCGTTTTGTTGTAGAATAAAAACCAAAATATTTTTTCTGTCTTATACTCCTTGTATTTCCACCAAAAAGGTTTTTCCAAATTTTTCACCATTTTCCCCCCTCTATTACCTTTTCAAAAATGTTTAAATTTATCCTTACAAAAGCCACTCCTCCCCCTTCCTGTTTCCCCTCCCCTTTCTAAATCCTGCAGGTTAAAAAACCCCAATCATGCAGGAGTCCAGCTGTTTCAAAACACCAACCACGTCAATGTGCTCTTCTAAAAACGCCCCCCAAGCTCACCCTTTTTGCTTGCTAGACTTTTGGGATTTGTAATTTAAACCCCCTTTTTCGTTTTACATTTCTTTTGAAGCGGGGATTTATATAAATGTTTTTTGGGGACAGGGTTTCTATATAAAATTTTTCATTAGACGGCATGGGATTTTACATTACTTTTAGTTTTATCTGAAAGAATTTATAACCTATCCACGGAAAAATGGTAAACCCAAAATACCTTTTTTTTTCACATAATATTTTTTTTTATGTAGATTCCAGCAAAGTTTTTGTGGTAAATCCATGTGAAAACTGCATCTGTTCCCTCATTTTTAATTGAATCCTTCAATAGCACTTGAACTGTGGCACAAAATTTTTTTGCCACTTTTTAAAGTGGAATTTGCTGAATTCAGCATTTGGTTTCAATGCGTGGGGTTACCCCCCAGGGAAATTAAATTGTATGATTGTGCCCAACTGTGGCGGAAATTGCCTCACAAAGTAAAAATCCGTTTGCAGAAAATTTCTCATTTTTTTAAACCCCCCAGGGTGTACCTTTGGGGGGTTTTCTAGCAGGGGGCACCCCCAGCTTTCATACGGTGATATAAAAAAAAATTTTTGTGTTGGAAAAAAGCCCTTTAAATCATTAAACTTTTTTTTTTTTTAAATAAAAAATTTTAGGTTGTTTTTACAGTCGTTTAATTTCTTTGGATTTTTTTCAAATATAATCAAGAACAAAAAATTTGGGCCCCCAAGTTAATATTTGTCCCACGGTTTAGTGATATCCACTTTGAGCCATTTTCATAGAAAAAATGTTTTCAGGCTTGAAGCAAAGGGCAATTTAAAGCAGAAAAAAATTATCTTTGAAAAAAAAATTTTAAAAGCCAAAGGTTTAAGCATTGCCCAGGGACAAATTGGTCATTTAGTCGTTAAAAATACAATTACTCTTCCTCAGAAAAAAGAAATTTGTAAAAAGAAATGCTTTAGACCCAAATGCACTGCAAAACCCCGATAAGGCTTAAATTTATTAGTGAAACCCTTTCATAATTTAATTCACCATGAGTTTTTTCCTTTTGACAAGATGCAAAGTATCCGTAGAAAGAGTTGATCGAAGCAAATTTCGGGCAAAAAAAAAAAATATAAATTCACATGAACACCAAAAACCCAGGTATTTGCAAATGATCGTTGCATTCAGTTTTCTAAGTAGGAATTTTCGCGTTAACTACAAAATTTCTTTTAATACTGTTTGTTTTGGTTTGAGATTTCCCTTCTCAATAAAATCTATTTGATTGGAAACACTATTCAATATCCCCCCTTACTTATGTTCCGCTAATGGCTTAGCGGAATCCTACTTTACTGGGTCTTGGCAGTTAATTTTTTCAAGTGGTAGATGCTGTGCTATTTTATGAACGGCTATTTATAAAACAAGGTATTTATATAGTTCACAAAAACATTTTAATAATAGATAAAAAGATCCCAAACTTGTATTGTAATTTAGTAAATGTTATTCAAATTTTTAGGCCATCTATTAAAGGGATTGCTCCTACATTTTTTTATGTTTTCGTCCTTTTTTCAGCTTTATTTTTTAATTTAGGGA
Organism: Phyllomedusa bahiana; assembly: GCA_025379985.1. Classification (NCBI taxonomy): domain Eukaryota; kingdom Metazoa; phylum Chordata; class Amphibia; order Anura; family Hylidae; genus Phyllomedusa; species Phyllomedusa bahiana. The sequence goes on along the minus strand of JAODAL010066631.1, from coordinate 14,051 downwards.
TGTGTTTATGGCCTATAGTGAAGAGCTATTGAGGACACCCGGTTTGCAGTTTAGCAAACCTGCTGGCAGCCTATCAGGAGGATCAAAAGGTCGTAGTATGCACCTGAGGAACTTTTGCAGCCCCTACAAAAGGGATACTCTGAAAAGGTAGGACACTTTTAATGGACCATTTGCAAAAATAACTGTTTTCAAGTCTTTAACAAAAAAACAAATTTTCTGTGAGACAACCCCCCTTTAAAGAAGAAGTGATGTCCTCCCAAAAATGGAGTCTACTGACCATATTAATGAACTTCTAGACTGTCCGTGGGGGGGGTCCACTGTCCAGTTCGAATTAGGTGCCAAAGGGTTTTGCTGCTTTGAGAAATAAGCCTAGTTGCCACCCTCTTGACAGTCCATAGGGGATTGTAATGACTGGTAGGATCCTAGGGAGAAAAACCTAAGCATCTTTACTGTTCTGAGCATTGGAAAACCCCCCACTTGAATTTTAGAAGTGTTTTGGCAATAGGCTAAAATGATTGCCACCAATAGCTAACTATTGGAAAGGGCCCGGGGAAAAAAAAAAAAAGGGATTAAGTCAGTGGGGCAGAGCTACGAAAATCAGTACTCCCTATGTCGAGGAGTTACTTTTTTTTTTCAAAACCTTTATTTTTAAAAAAATAAATCATACAAACCCTACAGGTTTGCTGGAAAAACCCTTGGGGACCCTTTATAGACCCAAATAGTATTTTTTTTTAATTTTTTTCAAGCCAAATGTTTAATATAAACAATAGATTTCACCCCTATCCAAAAGAAACGATCAGCAAAAAATTAACAAAAATTTTGCCATGCTAAATTGGAAATCAAAAGGGTTTGTGCTTCTACTGGCAGTTCTTAAGATTTCTGCTGTAAAAACTTGCTAGGTTCTTTGTATGGGCATTGCCCTTTGAATTATTATTTATATTTATTAATTTATATATTATAGCCCCTACCCAAAATACAGGGTTCAAATATTTAAAGGGGTACTTCAGGATATGTTTAGTCCCCTCTTTAAAACTTTCAGTGTGCTCAAAAAAGGGGGGGGGCGTGGTTTTTAAAATGCATTATGTGACCACAGGTTTTATCCCATGCATTCCCCACGTGTTTCATTCTAGTCAAAGTAAGGTCGTTTAGTAAAGAGCTTGAGAGGCTGCATTTTTGCCTTCCAACATGGGGTTTAGATTCAATCCCTGCGGGAACAAACGTGGATTTTTTTTTTCTTAATGCCTAAGCCTTGGGTTTCTTTTTCTTCTTTTATTTATTTTCACTTAATAATTTTCGAACAAATACGAAGACAGGGGAAGAATGACGCACCTGGGGGGTTAACATTGCTCGCAGTAGTGTTGTGATTACTGGCAGGGAAAGCGACATTAGTACATGCGGGAGGGGGTTTTTGACTTTTGCGGCCCGGACCGGGGTTTTTGTCATGGGGGTATCCCTTTGGGACAGTTTACCTTTGGATCATAAAGGTAGCGCTAAAAAAAAATTTCTACAGAAAATTTTTAATAATGTGAATGGGTAAAATGTTTTTTTTTAATTTGCAAGTTCCCGGTCTATTTTACTTTTGGCAAAAACCCCTTTTTAAAAAATTTTATTTTGTTTGATTTCTTGGGAAATGGATGTGAAATAAGGATGCTGACCCCCCAACCCACCCAAACAGACCTTTAAAACCCAAAAAAGGAAAAAACCTTTTCATTTTGGGGGCATATTTAAAGGTTTTTATCATTTGTTTTTGGAAATACAGTTCGTGTGAAAAAAATAAAAAATTTAAAAACTTTGCTTGAACTATAGTGTTTTGGGGTTTTCAGTTTTTAGAATAAAAGATGGATGAAAAAAAGCATTGTGTTAAATTATTTAGGTTTGTTTGGGTTTTTTAAAATTTTCCTTTTTTTTCGTTGTTTTATTTTGGCGTATAGTGTAGGGTCTATAGGATTTAGAATATTTTTTAAATTTCTAATATTACTATTACAAATTCAAAATATTTATATGTTCAGTATTTAGCCCAATTTTTGCATATAAATATTAATTAAAATAAATAAAATATAAGTAGTAAGAATTTTAAATTTCAAAAATTTACTGTGGAAAAATTGGTTAAAGGTATCTTAAACAAACATAAATATATGTGATCTTTTATGTGCTTTATAAAAATTTTTTTTTTCTTCAAAAAAATTTTAAATTTTCCCAAAATGAATTCATGAGCAGTAATATTTTCTTTACAGCAAGCTAATTAACTTTTTAAAATTTTTCATTGGCTTTTGTTGTATGGGTTTTTTACCCAAATTTTTTGGGCCAAAACCTGGGAGACTCGTAAAGGCCACTTCAAGCTTACCTTCTCTCTTCCCCTCCCCCTGGTGGGGCCCGTTAGAAAAAGTTTCTTTCTGCTAAGGGGAAAAAAACATTTTTGAGAGGGCTCGTCGGGCAGAAAAAACGGCACAAAAAAAACTGTTTTTTCCCATCCATGCCCCAGAACTGGATCGTACGCTTCAGACCACCCTAATCTGCCAGGATGAAACGAACCCTCGGCCGGATGCTTTTGGGAAATTCCCGGCCCCCTGGCTCCCTAACCCCCACTAACTGTTATGTGGTGCCTGCACGTCGCGAGAGATTGGGGAAGGACCCGCCCCCTTTACGCGGCACCGGGAACCCGGCTAAACCCTTATCTTGGGGCGACGTCCACATTCTGGGATAGTCTGCGCCCCCCTGGTGAGAGGGTGCGGTGAAACGCCGGATACTCACACCATCGTGGGGTGACCGGTGCCCCCCCCCCCTCCCGTGGAGTTTTTTATAAGCAACGAAAGAAATTTGTACCCTTTATATCGGGTCCCTTGTCTGTATATCGTTCAAATAAACTTAAAGCAGAGCCAAACTTCCCCCTTTAAAAGTAGCTGAACCCAAAAATCCCGAAATAATCAGAGCCCCACGTGGTGAGGCCTTTTTCTTTTGGGGGCCCCCCAACTTTGAAACCCCGCACTGCCCTACCGCCCGGGATTTTATCCCATTCAACACCCAAAAAATGGTACCCTTTCTAGGATTAGTGCCTACTAGTTTCCCCCCACAATTCTGTGTGCAGTGCCATCGCTTTTGAAAAAATTAACAGCGCCACGTGGCTGTAGCCATCTCATCTCAGAGTGGCAGCCAATTTCTGTCCCCCAGTCCTGCCTTATTCCCAAGGGAACGACTCTGCACAGCTTCCTAAATCAGCCTCATCACAGCCTGTTCCCTCCTAAGGCTCCTCAGCCTTATACATCTAAGGGACACTTTAAGGATTAACTTTTCTATTGAGGATTCACCTTGAAGATCCTTCCTTGCCTGGATACCAAGCGGGAGCCATTCAGCATTATTGAAGTTTAAGCTTCTATTAGCGTCTACTCTACTGTCACATAAAAAAAAAAAAAAAAAAAAAGAAAGAGAGGAGAACCTCTAAAACTGCTTCTCTCTACTACCACACAGCATTAGTAAGAGTTTGTCCACAAAAGTAAACATTTATATCCCACTATTTGGCTCAAATTGATGTAAGTACCTGGTCTACCTATAGACTGCACCATACATACCTGCATTATTTTCACCCCCCCACATAGCGGCAAAGTGTGGATTTGACACGAATAGTACTCTAGCTTTTTTGAATGTCAATAGGCGTTGGTCGCTGTTCTACCTTCAGTTTTATTGGATCTGTCTAGATCTGGATAAGGAGACTACACAGTAAGGAAAAAAAAAAAAAAAAAGCTCAAGTCCTCACTACAACTTTCAAATGGGTGACAACTCAAAAAAATCTGGCAAATCCCAACCACCAAATTGACAGAATTTTTCCAGACTCCATCTACGCGCTCTCAAAATAGAGACAGGCGCACTTCATCCCCCTCTCTCTCTCAAGCTTCATCCAGACAGGACTCCATAGATATGGAACACCAATAACCAGCGGAGTCCTTCTGCACCTCAGAGCATACCCTTCAACGTCTATTTTCTTCATTTAGAGAATCTCTCCAAGGGGATTTTAAACAGATGATGGGAGAATTCAGAATGGACATCCAGGCACTTGTTTCCAGAACGGAACATGTCGAGAAGAAAATGGCTGAATTCGCGACGTCCCACAATCTCCTCATAGATGCCAATGCAGCGCTAGAGGATGAGGTTCAGAAGCTATCCGCTAAAATTCTAGATCTAGAAGACCGTTCAAGACGCAACAACATACGTCTCCGGGGTGTCCCGGAATCGGTCACACCAGATATGCTATCCCAATATTTAACTGACTTAATGGCTTTAGTACTCCCAGAGTCCTCAGATCTGGACCTCATGGTGGACCGGATCCACAGGTTACCTAAGCCTAAGCATCTATCTCCCTCCTTACCCAGGGATGTAATCGCCAGAATACACTTTTTTAAGACTAAAGAACTCTTCCTTAAAGCCATCCGAAACTCTTCTAACTTGCCAGACAGATTTAAAAATATCTCTATCTACCCAGACCTCTCAGCGGGCACAATGCTACGCCGAAAGGAATTTGCTCCCCTAACAAGAGTTCTAAGAGAGAACAATATCCCATATCATTGGGGCTTTCCAGTAAAGCTAATAATTACTAAGGATTCCTCAACTGTCGTCTGTACCAATCCTCCGGCTGCCAGAGAAACCCTTCTGTCATGGGGTCTGATCTCTACTCCCATCAGCACCCCCTCAAAAGGAAAGGACAGCAGACCTGGCATCATCACTCCCATCTGGTCCGACAAAACCCGCCGCTCCAGATCCAGATTGAATGACTGATCAAACCCTCAGGCGAATATATTGTCCTCCGGAGCTGTCTCCTCCCATTAGAAAAGCACAAGTTTTTGACTGATTGTTCCTGTTCCAACTCTGTGCCTCTCTTTCTCTGCGGGTTCCCTTGCAGGACTTTACCCCACACTTGCCTCCCTCCACCGGGAGCTTTTCATGACGACCTTTGCCTTGATTTCCACCAAGGCTACAATAGTTATCTGTTGTGTTAACAGTTTATCAGCCATGTTGTCACTGAATTACTCTGTACCTTTGCTGATGTGGTCTTCTACCCTAGGAATAAGATTGCTAACTATTCTCTTTCCTTTTCAGTATGGGGATTAAAATAATGTCCTTAAACGTTAATGGACTTTAAACCCCCCCCTTAAGCGTTCCTCATTTTTGGAGGGATTTTAATTTAAAGCTTTAAAGTGGATATCTTTTTGCCCAAAGAGAAGAAATTTAAACAAAACCCTAAAGTTTCGAAAGATTAAAACAAAAAATTTTCCCCCCCCATTCCTTTTTTGGGCCGGGCCCCAAATTTCAAAAAAACCCCGGGGGGTTTGCAATCTTTATCAAAAACTAAATTACCCTTTCCCAAATTTTTTTTAAACCTCAATACTTGACCCCCCGGGGCAGATTTATTATTCAAAACCCTGCGACATAAATTGGTTTCCCCTACACTTTTTTTCCCCTCTCTATGCCCCAAAATTACCCCCCAACTCTCCTTTATTGCTAGGAAAAATTCCCGGGGGGGTTTTAAAAAACACCTACGGGGTTTAATTGGTAATATGCGGGATTATAAAAAGGTGATTGAAAAATTTTCGGGAAATAATCAAAAGGGGCTCCCCCCCCACTTTGCCCCAAAGAACTTAAAAATTTCCTTCTGGAAAGAAAAATTTACTGACCCATGGAGGTATAAGACATGCCGGGGAAGTGGATTTTCCCTTTTTTCTCTCACAAAAAAAAATTTTTCCCACCCCAATTAAAATTTTTTTTTCTTTTTGACGGGAATGTTTTATCTAACACTACAAAGGGGGGAAAATTTGGGTTTTGGTCCCACGGGGCCCTAAAAAACCAGCCCCCATTTCCTCTCCCCTGGGCAGACCTGCCCCAAAAACTACTGCTCCACCCCCCTGGAAATAAACCTTTTTTTATTAAAATCTCCTACAATTACAAAACGATCCAATCTGCGCTCACAAAATATTTTGAAAAAAAACTCCCCATCGCCCCATTAAAGGGGACCCCTATGGTGTGCCACAAAGCAGAAATTTAGGGGAATCTCATCCAAAACTGGCTTCAAAAAAAAAACAAATTTTTTGGGGGCTTAGTCTGGGGACCCCAACAAAAACCCTGGGCAGGCAGTCAAAATGGACCACAATCAGAAAATTGGGAAATAATATGCAAAACCAGAAGAGAGTCAAAATTTTTTTTTGTCATTTTCCCACTTGTGTTGCTGTCCCCCGGGAAAAATTTTTTTCTTTGGGTGGTTTGGATAAAAAATCCCCTTATTGTGAGGATCTTTTTGTTTTTTTCTAGGTGTGGGGACTTGGTTAAATTTATACATGCATTGTCAGTTATATCAAATTAAGGGGTTGTTAGAAAGAAAACCCTTTTGCAAACGCTCTGTTGGGGATAAGATGTCATACACAATGCCGGATTGCATTTATAGGCGCTGCAGCTTTCCCCCCATTAAAGGCTTTTTATAACAAAGACAAGCTATTTTCATGATGTTTTAATTTCAAAAAGGGCTTGTCTTTATGTTTTGTATTTTTTTTTTTTTTTAAATTCAAGAACAAAGCGAAATGAAATTTGGAAATAAAAAATTTAAAGTTTCATTTAGTTACTCTAGAGTAGTGTGAGCTTAAATTTGTCTATAAAAAGTGGAAGTGACTTTTGTGAATTTTTTTAATCTTGTCGGGTGGCCCAAGGGTTTTTTTTTTTTGTCCCATGGTACCTATGGAAACCGTTTATAAGGAAATAAAAAAGAGGTTAAGAAAGGTCCACCTATTGCTTTCAGTGTAGACAAAGCCCATGTAAAGACTTGCCCAAGTGTATCGTGAAGTGGCCAAGCTTTTGTTTTGAAATTATTGATCTTCTATTGAATAGGAATAAAAAAATATCTCTTACTGCGGGCCTGCCTCCTTATTTTTCTCATATAAATAAGATATAGCACTAGTGAGTGTAAAACAAAGAAATCTTTTGTTCATTTGAAAATATATGCTTAATTTGCTAACTTGGCATAATGTGGGTGGCTGAAGTCATTATATTAGAAAATTCCAATATCCTGTTGTAAAATTGTAAATTTCCTGCATAATATATGATCTATGGTAACACTTATTTTAGGCTAGGTCACTTTTGTAACCATCTGTATACTGGAAAAATAAGACTTTTTTGTAATAACTGAATAATATATCTATTCGAAACACATAAAGATAAAGTAATCTACTGCAATGCTACGACATACATGGACATGAATTAAGGATTATTTCAAAGTGCAATACTGCTGTAAGGTACCCTAACTCTACCCCAAAACCGTAATTAACCTTAACCCTACTGTAAAACCTACCCCTAACCCTAACAGTACGGGAAAAGACATCATGCAGAGGAACAGTACGGGGAGACAAGTACTGGGACCCACAGTAGAGGAAGAAACATCACAGAGAGCCACAGAAAGGATAGAGAAAAGTACAGGGATTTTTACTTGCAAAAAATTTGCCTCAATTTGACAAAATCATAAAATCGTCTCAAAATAAGGCCGCAAAAATACACATCATGTGAATGGGTACTTTACATTAGAATTAATTGAGAGGTGAAATACGCCCCAAAAATACATTTTAAATACATTGTGTGAACTTATGATTTTTATTAAGTACCATTAAAAGAACCCTAAAAATTCGAAGGTCCAAAAATGTTCAAAAAAAATTTAAAACCTTCGAATTTTTATGGTTCTTTTAATGGTACGTAATAAAAGTAAATTTTTGTTAAGTGCACTTTCCAAAACATTATCAATTCATCATTTTTTTAGGTGGGTTTTGGGTTTAGTACCTACTTTGAATTTAACCATACAGTAGTCTAGTCGTTTAAGATTTAATTGTGTGAACTTACCCCGAAAATTTTATAGTTTGATAAATTGGTGTGAGCCTATCTGCTGTAGCAAGGCAAACCATTTCAGATGGGACATATACTAAATAGATTAAGCTCTTTTAAGGCCTAAACCTCCAAAGTTCACTAAGGGCAATTTGGGTCCACTTATATTTTGTTCTAATTTTAAAAAAAGCCTGGAATTCTTTTTTTTTAAAATTTTTTTCACAATTCTCTAAAGTGAGTTTTTAAACTTAGACTACTATTGTGCATTAACATGTACATACAAAACTATTATACTAGAAAATGCCTTGTTTTTTTTTTTCTTCCTTATATATGGGATTAAACCATTGAGCAGGGGGCAGTTATATGGCACATGGGCTACTGAAACCACTGAATTGGTTGCAGTGGTCTATGTAGGCATGATACACCATTTATGAAAAGAACAAGCTGTTTTACTATTTTAGAACATTTGCAGCTTTTTTTTTAATTACAGGAGCAGAAATACCAAAAAACTATAACCCATTGTTCTATGTGAAAAAATAGTCAAACAATTACCAAATAACACTGCTACACAAACCCAGAATCCAAGGGACAATATTACCAATAATCTCACTAAGACCACATATCACACCATATAGTAACTGAATAACACTGTCACACCATGACCAACTTTTGGATGGGCCCCCCCCTCGCTTCCCCAACCATAAACTTTTACCGGGACATGCAGTTACCAGATAATGCAAGGGGAAAATACCTCCCCAAATTACATATCACCATCATATGCTACCATAAAAATCCCACTATACCAAGCCCAAACATTCCAATAACGCTACTACAAAAGGACCTGATGATACCAAAAGAATACCACCACAAATTAAAACCACAGTGACTGAATAATACCCCTATACTATTACTGACTAAAGATCAGTATACAAATACTAAAATTAATACCAAATAGTGACCATACATTGGTAGGTATTCTGTTTACAAGGTGCTCTACAGACTGTATATTACCTCCATATAGTGGTAGGTACCAGTTTACACGGACTCTGCAGATTTAAAAGGTATTGTGGTGCAGTTACATCTTGTGACTCACAGGTGATGTTTCTCTGGCGAGTTGTTGACTTTCCCTTTTGTTCTGCATTCGGTCCAGACTACCATGATGACTTCTCCCGGCCATCACTCGTCCCTGCAGATTTGGACATAAATATCTTAGAATCCTCACTTTTCCACCACCTCACTCCCTGCCCCCCACCTCTGTCCAAACCTATGCTCTAGGTAGGTAGGTTGGTAGGCTCCAGGTAGGTAGGTAGGCAGTACATAGGACCCAGGTAGGTAAGCAGTACATAGGCCTCAGGTAGGTAGGTAGATTGGTCCTAGGTAGGCAGTAGTTAGGCAGGTCTCAGTTAGGTAGACACTCTACAGGTAGGTAGATTGGTCCTAGATAGGCAGTAGTTAGACAGGTCTCTCTTAGGTAGGCAGGCTACAGGTAGGTAGATTTGCCCTAGGTAGGTAGTAGTTAGGCCACAGTTAGATACGCAGCTCCATGGTAGGTAGGTAGGCTGTAGGTAGGCCCCAGGTAGTTAAGTAGGCAGTAGGCAGTCACAGGCTGTAGATGGGCCCTAGGTAGCTAAGTAGATGGGATATAGGTGGGGCCCACATAGGTAAGTAAATAGGCTATAGGGAGCTCCAAATAGGCAGGCAGGCTTTAGCTAGGCTACACGGGGCACATATAGGCAGGCAGGGTTTAGGTAGGCTATAGGGACCCAATATTGGTAGGCAGGCAGTTTTCAGGTAGGGTATAGGGGCCTATATAGGCAAGCAGGGTTTATAAAGGTTATAGGATTCCCATATAGGCAGGCAGTCAGGGTTTAGGTAGCTATAGAGCCCCATATAAGCAGGCAGGATTTAGGTAGCTATAGGGCCCCATATGGGCAGGCATACAAGGTTTATGTAGAGTATAGGACCCCATATGGGCATTAAGTTTAGTTAGCTATAGGGCCCTATATAGGTAGGCAGATAGGGTTTAGGATTGGCTATAAAGGGCATAAATGTAGACAGGAAGGGTCTAAGGTAGGCTATAGGTGCCATTTAGTCAGGGACGAGTCTAGGTAGCTCTAGTGCCATTATTAGGGCAGCAGGGTCTATGTAGCTATAAGGGTCATATATAGTCGGGCAGCCAGGGTCTAGGTAGCTATAGGGGTCATATATAGTCAGGCAGGCAGGGCCTAGGTAGCTATAGGGGTCATAGTCAGGCAGGGTCTAGGTAGCTATAGGGGCCATATATAGTCAGGCAGACAGAGTCAAATTAGCTTTAGTGGCCATATATAGTCAGGCAGGCAGGGTCTAAACAGCTATTGGTGCCATATATAGTCAGGCAGGCAGGGTTTAGGTAGCTATAGGGACCATATATAGTCAGGCAGGGTCTAGGTAGCTATGGGGGCCATATATAGTCAGACAGGGCTTAAACAGGCTAGATTTATGTTAAAAAAATAAGAAATCACTTACTCACCTGCCCCACAGTCCCTTGATGTGACCAGCTCAACTCCTGGCCAGTCTTTGCTCGGCATGGGTGGCGCGATGATATGACATCCGCACTGTGGGCCAGCACCTGCTAGACTTAAGGCCTATCAGGCAGATTAGCAGAGCGGTGCACCAGCAGTCCTGCCTTTTAACGCTTGGGCTGGAGGGCCCGGGTCCTCAAAGGCAGCATGCGCTGGGCCCCGCAGCTCTGCCTTGCTGGCAGTGAACTGTTATGTTTATTGCTGGCGGGCGCAGGAGCAAGACTACCAGGGGAGCAGAAGAATTGGTAGCTGCCCCAGGGCTTGTCTGCTACCCCGATAGTTACGCCCCTGGCTCTGCACATATTTAAGTAATTACAGCAAAGTTACATTATTATTATTATTATTTATTTTAGAGAGCCATTGATTCCAGGGCACTGTACATTCAAGGGGAGTTACATACATAACATATGTTGAACAAATACAATGGTGACGATAAATGGCTGGCAACTGATACACAGTAGAAAGAGGACCCTGCCCGCGAAAGCTTACAATCTACGAAGAAGGATGGGAGAGACAGAAGGTGAAGGGCAGACATGTTTGTGGGGCGGTGTGCTGGTGGTGGGGTTATTATAGGTTATAAGCAATCCTGAAGAGATGGGTTTTCAGGTGCTTTTGAAACTGGTGAAAGTTGGGGAGAGTCTCATGTTTTGGGGTAATGAGTTCCAGAGAATGGGGGAAGCAGGAGCGAAGTCTTGGACATAGTTGTGTGAAGAGCTGATGAGAGGAGAGCGAGAAGAGGAGAGCAGAGTCCTGTGAGGAGCGAAGATTGCGAGAGGGGAGGTATCTGGAGATTAGAGCAGAGATGTATGGAGGGAAGAGGTTATTGAGAGCCTTTTAGGTCAGGGTTAGTAACTTGAAATGAATTCGCTGATCAATGGGTAGTCAGTGAAGGGGTTAGCAGAGGGGAGAGGCAGAGGAGTAGTGAGGAGAGAGGTGGATAAGACGGGCAGCAGAATTGAGGATGGTTTGAAGGGGAGCAAGAGAGCTGGACGTGAGGACATAGAGAACAGTGTTACAGTAGTCTAGACGAGAGAAGGGCAAGAGCCATTTGGAAATAACGTTTTTTTGTAGTGTCAAAGTTGAGGAATTGGGCGGATGCGGGGAGATATTTTTCAGGTGCAGGCGGCAGGCAGAGTTGAGGGTTTGGATGTGTGGTTTGAAAGACAGAGAGGAGTCAAAGGTTATTCCAAGGCAGCGGAGTTGTGGAGCTGGTGAGACAGTGTAGCTATTGAAATTGATAGAGAGATCCAAGGACTCACAGGATATGTCTCTGAAGAGTTTTTCTTTGATTTTAAGAGTTGTTCTCTTTCCCTTTTCCAACTGTCCCAGACCGCCATGACAACTATAGCGCCTCTAATGGTAATAATTACCCATTTGTGCCTCTAACAGTAAAAGGGGCGGTTGTGCACCAAGTTTTAGTTCTGTTTTTTATTCCCATATAGGAGGTAGTTAAGTCCCCCAATATAGTATGTAGGTAGGAAGACTTATAGATCCCCCAATAGGTAGGTAGCTAGGTCCCCTATTAAGTAGATAGGTAGTTATATAGACTTCCCAAGTAGAATTATAAGTCCCTAGAATGTAGTTATATATGCCCCCCTGTAGGTAGGTGTGTAGATATATAGAGCCCTTGTAGGTAGGAATATAAACCCCCCACGTGAGTAGGTAGGTGTAGAGGCTCCTCAGTAGGTATGTATATAAGCCCTTATTAGGTAGATAGGTAGGTATATAAGCCCCCCCTGTAGGTAGATACAGTTGAAACTAGAAGTTGACATACACTATATAAAAAGACACATATGCATGTTTTTCTCACTATCTGGCATGAAATCAGAGTAAACCTTACCCATTTTAGGTCAATTAGGAGTACCAAAATTATTTATATTTGCCAAATACCAGAATAATGAGAGAAAATGTTTAAGGCATTTTTATTACTTTATGCAAAGTCAGAAGTTTACATACATTTCATTAGTATTTGTTAGCATTGCCCTTAAACTGTATGACATGGTCCACAAACTTCTCACAATAGTTGGTAGGAATTTTGGCCCATTCCTCCTGACAGAACTAGTGTAACTAAGTCATGTTTGTAGGTCGCCTTGCTCCCACCTGCCTTTTCAGCTTTGCTCATGAATTTTCAATAGGATTGAGATCAGGGCTTTGTGATGGCCACTCCAAAACCTTGACTTGGTTTTCCGTAAGCCACTTTGTAACCAGTTTGGCAGTATGCTTCGGATCATTGTCCATTTGGAGACCCATTTTCGCCCAAGATTTAACTTCCTGGATGATGTCTTGAGATGTTGCTTCTGTATGGCCACATAATCTTCTTTCCTCATTATCCCATCTATTTTGTGAAGTGCACCAGTCCCTCCTGCAGCAAAACAACCCCACAACATGATGCTGCCACCCCTGTGTTTCACAGTTGGTATGGTGTTCTTAGACTTCCAAGCTTCTCCCTTTTTCATCCAAACTTAACAATGGTCACTATGGCCAAGCAGTTCAATTTTAGTTTCATCAGACCACATGACATGTCTTCAAAAATGTAGGTCTTTGTTCATGTGTGCATTTGCAAACATTAATCTGGCTCTTATATGTTTCTTTTGGAGTAATGGCTTCTTTCTGGCAGAGTGGCCTTTCAGCCCATGTTGATACAGTACTCGTTTCATTGTGGATAATGACACAATCTTATCAGCTTCCGCCATCTTCACAAGGTCTTTTGCTTTAGTTCTTGGGTTGATATGCACATGTTGGATCAAAGTACGTTCATCTCTGGGACACAGAACCCATCTCCTTCCTGAGCCGTATGATAGCTGGGCATTCCCATCTTGATTGTGCTTGCGTATAATTGTTTGTACAGATGAATGAGGCACCTTCCGATATCTGGAAATTGCACCCAGGGACTTGTACAAGTCCTGATATCTTGGCTGATTTCCTTAGACTTTCCCATGATATTTGACGGTACAGCCACAGGTGTGTCTCTAAGTAACTCAGATGTTGCCAATAAACCTCAGAAGCTTCCAAAGACATCATTATATGGGCTGTCCCAAATTGTTTAAAGGCATAGTAATCCTAGTGTATGTAAACTTTTGACTTTACAGAAAGTAATAAAAATGCCTTAAAAAAATTATCTCTCTCATTATTCTGGCATTTGGCAAATATAAATTATTTTGGTAATCCTCATTGACCTAAAACCGATATGGTTTATTCTGATTTCATGTCAGATAGTGAGAAAAACATGCATATGTGTCTTTTTATATAGTGTATGTAAACTTCTGGTTTCAACTGTATATAGACTCCTTGAAAGTAGATATAAAGGATCCCTCTAGGTAAAGATATGCCCTCCTGTAGGTTGAATTATTTGCCCCAATAGGTAGGTATATGGCCCCTGTAGGTAGATGTATGGCCCGTGCAGGTAGGTATTTGGCCCCAGTAGGTAGGTATATGGCCCCTGTAGGTATATATATGGTCCCTTTAGGTAGGTATATGCTTCCAGTAGGTAGGTATATGGCCCTTGTAGGTATGTATATGGCCCTTGTAAGTAGATATATGGCCTCTGTAGCTGCAATTGTTTGCCCCCTCTAGGTAGAAAAAGAAAAAAAAAATAATTACTCTCATTTTTCAAGCTGTACTCCGGGAGCTTGTGAAAAACAGTTT